>VZQC01000152.1:0-25675 GCA_009823505.1 Rhizomys pruinosus | reverse complement strand
GGGGAAAGGGAGGGAGGGGAGGAACGTTGTGAGAGAGGAGCAGAGGAAAGCTGAGAGGAAAGGGGAAGGGAGAGGGGCAAGAGGAAGGTGAATCAAATAAGAGAGGTCTGATGTCCAGAGAGAAAAAGGATCGTGCCTTCTGTTTCCAGCAGTACTTGCTGATCATCAGAGCGGTAGCTAGGATTCCAAGGAGGAAACAATTGCTTGGCACACAGGAGACAATGAGAAGTGATATGCAGCGTCCTTAGGAGGAAAGTCCCTTTCCCCAGGCAGATATGGAGTCATGTACCATGGAGACAGCCACTGAGTGTGGCCACATCTGTGATGTGGGTCTATGGTTATGGACCCTTCCCTTCAAACCCGTGTCTGTGCTTAGCACCACTTAACATGAACAGGGGAAGGGATGGAAAATTTCTCAGGAAGAACTGAAGATTGGCTCCAATCCAACAAGAAAAAACTCAAGAAAAATTTGACATTGAATCAGAGAAAATAGATATGTAAAATATGTAGAAGTGAGAGATCATTGCTCATAACCAGGAAGATTTACCTTCTTTTCTTACACACAAAAATTAAGGTAAAGCATACATACAGCAAAACTCCCCTTTAGAACACGGTTACGTGAGTTTTGACCAACATTTAGCCTCATAACCAGCAGCACCACGGTTAAGATATAAATCGTTTTTCCCATTGCCCCAATTCCCCAGCATTCCTGTGGAGTTAAGTTTCTCTATTCAATGGAACTGTTATACTCTGGTAGTTTGGGCTTTGCATGTATGTCATACAAGTGGAGTCATAGTTAGAAGCCTTTGACTTCAGCTTCTACCACTTACTTACAGAAACACATTTGTAATTTACCCGAGTTGTGTGTTCCAGTGGTTTGTTCCTTTTTATTTCAGAGTAGTATTTGATTCTATGTATGAACCACAGTTTTCAGCTTCAGGGTAGGGGGCTGCAAGTAAAGCTGTTATGAATGCTCACATGTGGGGTTCTGTGTGACTGTAGGCTTTCATTTCACTTAGGTAAACACCTAGGAGCAGGATTGCCGCATGGTGCAGTGTGTTTAAGTTTGTGAGACTCTGCCAAATAGATTTCTAAGGTGGCTGTAACAGTTTGGATTCTTAGCAATGAATGAGGAATTCCAGTCACTTCTCTTATATTGTCACTTAAAAAATTATTAGCCTGCTAGGTTTAGTGGTATACATCTATAGTCCCAGCTATGCAGGGACTACTTGAACATAGAAGTTCAAAGCCCGCCTGGCAACATAACATAGACACCATTTCAACCAACAAATAATCATGTTATTAAATTCTGTTTTTTTTTTTTTTTTTTTTTTTTTTTTTTTTTTTTTTACCATTGTTTCATGTTCGCAGTTCTTCCTATTTGGAAGGACATTATATAGATGATCTCTTTATCCAAAGCAGCCCTTGACTTTGTATTCCTCCTGCCTTGTTCTCTCAGTCATTGGGAACATATGGTTTTACTGCCATGCTTGGCTCTATGTTTTTAATATAGTGATATTTATAATGGGGAACCTCAATATGTCTTCATCATATGGGATTGAAATTTGTTTAGTTCACAGGCAAAGTGACCTGATAGAAAACAAGATATATTGGAGGCAGAAGATATCTTCCAAAAGATAATAAGAAGCATCACTAAACACAACAGTCAGATTAAAGCAAGGCCATTTACTTTACTATAAGAAAGAAAGCCAAATTCCTGTATGCCCATGCAGCTCAGGGTTTGGGATTATGTGGGAAGATGATGATAATTCTCTCTGTATGAAAATTGTAGTTGAGGGCTTAAGTGGAAAAATGCAAGATATTTAGAGAAGAAACGATATATGTAGCTGCTTTTTCACAAAAGGAAGTGTAAATTTATTAAGTCAGATTATATTTCTTAGCTTTAGTAAATACAATCAAATGGACATGTTTGAGAAATCTCCAAAAATCTTCAGGTATTTAAATTTAATCCCACTGTAGATATTTATAGAATAACGTGATAGTTAATCTTGATTGTTAACTTGATGAAATCTGAAATCAGGCACGAGGATATTCTGTTGTGAGGGTTTGTAAGGACATTTCCAGAAAGAATTAAGTGAGGGGAGAAGACAGACTTTCCCTCCAAGTGCATAGTGCCTTCTGTTGGCTGGCCCAGACATAAGGAGGACTGAGAGAAAGCAATGTTGCCCACAGGCATTGTTTTCTTGTCAGTGAGTGAGTCTATCACTGTTGGCTCCCTCTTAGGACCTCAGACTCTGGATGCTGATGACTGAAAACTGATGCCTCTCAAGGAGTCTTCCAGTACTTCGCTGTCATATAGGCCCTCCTGCTGACATATTCAGCTGTCTGGACTGAGAAACTACTGAGTACTTTGCTTCTCCAACAGGCAAATAGCCATTGTTGGATTATCCAGTACTTATCACGTAAACCAATCTAGTAAATCACTTTTATAATATATCTACATTTTATCCATTTTATTTCTCTAGAGAAATCTGCCTAATGTAGGCGGAAACTTTTTGTTGTTATTTATTGAGAAAGGGTCCCATGTAGCCTAGGTTGGCTTGTGTGCTGATAGTGGTGTTGAACCCTGATCCTCTGGCCTCCACCTTTTAAGTACTTGAATTACACATATGAGCAATTGGTGCCTGGCTAAGAGGGTAGAAACTTAACACAATTATGATATTAGGTAGAGCAGGAAAGATGATTTTCTTTGGGGGAGTGACTCTAGATTGACTGACTGGACTCAAGTGGATGTATTCATTCTGAGAGGACATTTAGATACACAAATACCACTCTTTGGCCTTGATATATATGAAGAGATACCTTAAGTCTAATGGGAAGCAATAGGGGGTGTGCTTATAGAGGGAATGTTATGATTAAGATATATTTTATTAAATGCATAAAAATTCAATAAAAATATACATTCAGGAACAACACAGAGTTTTTGGAAAATGATTAAATGTACATACTGTCTCCTCAGAGGGTACATCATAGTTGAATATTGTTGGTTTTGTAAGAAGAGAGCAAGAGCCAATACGGAGATCCCCATCTTTTGCTATGTGCTAATTTATTATTCCTCAGCTCCATCATCAAGAATGCCATCATTGTACATAACCACTTACCCTTGTACAGATATAAGTACAAGCCTCAATAAACCTACTTTCTTTATAAAATAACCTGCCTTGGGTATTTCATCATAGCTTAATGAATGTGTAGGACTATGATTAGATATGTCACTCCTGATAAAGAGTCAGAAAAATCTCTATTATTAAGCACCCTCAGGATGTCATGGTTGGTTGTTAGACACACTCTATAATGTGTACTCTCCTATGACAAAGAAAACAACTCCAGAGCCAATGTCCCAGAAACTCTCAAATTGGACTGAAAGATTATGTATGAAATACACAAATCATCATTAAAATATTTTAAAAAATCATATCTTTAAAGATGGATACATAGAAACATCAATTATATCTCAAATTCTCCTGGCATTCCTTTCATAAAAATTACTGAGGCTAATAGAGTTTCTGATCTAGGACTTTTATAATTTTTGTTTCATTCTTGTTTCAATGTTGAACTTAGCCTCTTAGGAATCTGAGTCCCCACTACTGTGACAATGTACTGAATAAACACTGGATAAAGAGGACAGAATTTTGGCACACATCTTTAATTACAGCACTTGAGAGGCAGAGGCAGGTGAATTTCTGTGAGATTGAGACCAGCCTAGTCTATATAGTGTTTTAGAGGCCATTTGGAGTTACAGGGAAAACCTGCCTCAAAGTAACCAAAAACAAAACAAAACAAAACAAAGTAAAATGGAGATGTTGAAGGCTGGATGGTAGCTTAGATTGTTGTCTAAAGAAGTTTCAGTTCAGTTAATTTATGGGAAAAAATCATTATCTTTTCCAGAAGATAGGTCATGAAGATCAAAAGTCTACATCAACATGTTGGCTGTGAAACAATATTCTACTTTGTTTGAGACTAAAACATAGACACCAGCTTAAAATGTGCTGACCAAATACAGTTGCTATCAGAGAATCAGAACTTCTAGAATCTTCTTGCATAGATCTAAAACTAAGAATTTCTTTTGAAAGTAAAGGATTGATAACATTAGCTAAATTCCTTATTCTTCCTTGGTAAAAACATTGGTGACTGTGACTAGACCCATATTTAAAACTTCAGTAATAAGCAATCACTCTATCATCAACACTTCAGAAAAAAACTTATTTCTGTCATCTAACCTTGACTCTTTGCATTATTTTTACAATACCTTATTTGATAATAATATTAAACACAGTAATATGGTTTTAAAGTAAAAATAATTAACTTATAATTTGAACTTTTGTAACTTAGCTATTCTTAAAGTAGGTGTTTCTCTAAGATAAAATAAATTACTCTATAAAACCTTGAAATATTTATTAAACTCAAGCCCAGCAATGGTATGAACACTTTCATCAAGTATGAGCTCTGACCTACATTAAGCAGCAAATATTGTTTCTGGTCTTTATAAAGAAAAGAATCTATAAAATCACTTATAATGAGATTTTCTGAACTCAAGACAGAACAATGTATAGAACCATTTTCATTGAACTCTTGACACTAGACATAAATGCATTAATGTTTCCATTTACTTCATAAAACTATCATTTACATTGCTAATATGTTTTTAAAAGATATTTGTCATAAGTGGGATTCTTCCTTGCTAGATTTAAGCCAGGTATACCAACATTGGGTTTCTATACCAATAACTCTTTCCTTTTTTCTGCTACTATGCAGAAATGTAAAATTTGTACCCATAAAACATGCCAAATGTTGTAATTACTTAAGTCGAATTAAACCTACAAGTACATATATCTTTTAAAGTTAAAATGCCATATATCCAAAGGTGGCACGTGGTTCAGTTCAATCTTTTATGGCAGGTGTAAGTGGGAGCCTGATCATTTACTTCAGTGGTGATTCTCTGAGGCCATTGTGAGGATAGTAAAGGAAGGGAGAAATGAAAGATCTCTGTAAAAAAGTGCCCCAAGTGTTACTGCTCCTTAAAGCCTTCTCCAGGTCTCCGAACCACTTCTTGGACTTTGGTCACACAGCTTCATTTCATACCTCTGTTTAGAGGACACTCACCATGCTACTACTGTCTTCATCTGTTCACATATCTCCGCTACCATCAAGACATAGGATCTTCAGAGTTTAGCATTTCATTCTATTCATTTTTTTGTATATTAGGAGCTAGGGTAGAAGTAAGAATGGAATGGTTGAATTTTTTAAAATGCCACTTCAAGGAAAATTATATATTTTAGTTATAGAATGGATACTCGATCAGAGGTATCAGTCACCCTGGAGCCAGTTATAGAAACATCAACCCTCACAGTATATCTTTTACAACAGCCATGTTCTAAAATAGGGAAGACTTCCTTCCATGGTCTGGGTCTCTGAATGACAACTCTCCATTGTAAAAAGGAAACTTACGGGCATTGAGTACTTCTGCTACCGTGGCCATGACTCTCCATAGTCTTCACCATAAAGTTAATAAGGTCTACAAAGCCCATTACTCTATTAATTGCTTCATATTCCACCAGCCCTCATGCCTTGTAAAGCCAGGCCAATCACTGATATCTTTCCTGGTTAGGAATGGGCAAGTATGATCCCACCTTTGCTAATGTTACAGAATTTCTTGGACTACAGGTCAACCATGATCCTCTCTCATTTGAACCCTAAGCTCCTGTTAGTCCTCCACAAATGGTTCACATCTGAGCCTACCCTCTTATATGCATTAGGTGACTTATCATTCACTGGCTTCAACAACATCTTAAAAGTCTCCTTTTAGATGCTTCACAAAAGCATAAATGGCTATTAAAATCGTTACCTTTAGAAAGATGGATCTGGATTCAATCCTAACACTATATCCTAAATCCAAGCAGTATTCACTATAACCCTTGAATGTATTAAGCCCTTATCATATTAAGAACACTTGCCAGGCGAGGTGGCACATGCCTTTAATCCTAGCACTTGGGAGGCAGAGGCAGGCAGATCTTTGTGAGTTCAAGAGTGAGTTCCACTGGCATGATGGCGCACACCTTTAATCCTAGCACTTGGGAGGCAGAGGCAGGCGGATCTTTGTGAGTTCAAGGCCAGCCTGCTCTACAGAGTGAGTTCCAGGACAGCGGGGACTACAGGGAGACCCTGTCTCGAAAAAAAAAAAAAAAAAAAAAAAAAACCACACAAAAAAACCCAGAAACTACTCTTACCTTCTTTGAGATAGTCTTATTATTGAATGAGAGTATGGATGCCAAATATACATAAATATTGTCAAATATTGGTACATTCATTCAAAATATTTTTATAATAGTATTTCTTTATCTCTACTTTTTTATTATAGCATATATCATACTTCATTAAAACTAAGGGTAATTTAATGTTATCTAGATTGGTCCTGAGGGCAAGAAAAATATTTTCTTCTATGTACCACTATGTAATATATTCATGAAGTTTTGATTTAATGAGAATATTAAAATAACAGCATTAGCCATGCATCATGCATTCAGCCTCCTCTCTTTCCTTAATATATGTTTTTCTACCTTTAGTGACAAAGAAAATTATTCCTTGTCTTTTCTATGAGCAGTAAAGAAGGAGGGGAGAAAATATACCTATATCTTCAAATTATTCATAACTCACTAGGGAAAGAGTAAGAAATATATTTAGTTCCTGGAAAGATTATAATTTTAATTTTGTATAGGGAGTGGAAAAGAAAGCATAGACATTGCACATTTTAAAGAAACATTTCAACTACAAGCATATTTGGAAGCAAAATTGTTTACTTCATAAGGTTTTTCAGACAAATGCCCAGAAAAAAAGAAAACAAAGAAAACAAAGGAAATCACCTTTACAGTTTCTCTAGTCAACTGATTTTTTCTTTTTTACTTCAAGAGGGAGGTTATGTTGAAACTTCAATCTCTCTCTCTCTCTCTCTCTCTCTCTCTCTCTCTCTCTGTGTGTGCATGTGTGTGTGTGTGTGTGTGTGTGTGTGTGTGTGTGTGTGTCCATAGTTGGTTATTTTACAGCACAATTCACTTAACTCTTCTGTCAAATGCAGAACTCTACATCATTGGTTGTACCAATTTTGGGGATGCACATTTTAGATAAATGAAGTGATAAAGTAGTCACTTTAACTTTTTTTTTTTCAAATATCTTAATTCTGGGATGGATAAAGTCACAAAGCAAGATACATTTCACTGAAATTATTTGATGCAGCCTTAAGCATAAATGAACAGAGTTTATTAAAATAAATTCTGGCTATGGTTGTTGATACATATGAGGAGAAACACCAATAATCAGGAGGTCCTGACTTCTAATGCCTAGCAGGGGATAGAGAGTTTTCTGTTGTACCTGTCTTCTGATGATAGCTGGGTTTGCTTTTACCTGCACAGTGCTCATTTCAGTGGTGATCTGTAGCTGCATTGTGTTGTTGACTTTTTCTGAAATGTAAACTCAATGACTAAGCTACAATCATGGTTCATTCCTTACCCACAGGTATTTTAAGGTCATATCTAGGACATCAAGAATGTTCTGGCTTCTGTTTAAGTGTGAAAATTAGTGAAATGGTTGGTGATTGGCCTTACATCTTTTCATTGTTGTTCTAATGCTCTCCTTATTAATTTATTGTTTATTTTACTTTTCTGAGTATATTACCTGCATGCATGTAAGTGCACCCATCCCATGGTATGCCCCTGGACGTAAGAAGAGGGAATCAGATCCCCTGGAACTGGAGATACAGACGCTCATTTACTGCCATGTGGGAGCTGAGAATTGAACCTGGGTCCTCTGAAAAAAGGACTGAGGGCTCTTAACCACTGCAGAGCCATCTTTCTAAACCTGGGTGAGGTATTTTATTGCCTCTTTCTTCTATCCAGACAAAAAAATCTCTGTGGCCAGGCTTTTACATATGATGTCCATTTTTGTGGGGTCTCATGTAGCCAAGGCTGGCTTCAAACTTGCTATGAAGCCTAGGCTGACCTTGAATTCCTGATCATTTTGTCATTGCCTCTTGAGTTCCGGGTTTGCAACCATGTGCCACTTCATCCAGATTTTAGTATTGTTTTCAACAAGATCTTTCCAGAATGATTTATATTCTAGAATACGTAATGCATGCCATAGTATAGCAACTTTGCAAACATGGAGCTGTATATTATAGATACCATTCTTAGTTTTCTTCCACAGAAAGAGCAAGATGTTAGACATGAAAAATATCTAGATCTCCTGGCATGTGCTTTGCAAAATGTCAGGCCATGAGCTGAGAAACAGACTTTTTCAGCTTCAACACAAAGTTCGCAGGTCCAAATAAACAATTTACAAAAGTCATTAGCACTTCTTCAAACTTCTAGGTAATGTGTCAGGTACACAGCCATGGTCCTATCTTGGGTAATTACTTGTCAAATAGAGTGTGCAAGTTGGGATTCAATAAGTGGCACAATAAATAGAACACTTTTTAGACTGATGCCAACATTTGGACTGACAAATGATGTTTTTTTTTTTCTTCATTTTGCTTTCTTGGTAGAGTGTAGACTATTAGATCACTTAAGGAATAAAAGATGGTGTGAACTGAGAGGCTATAAACCTGAGTCATCAATCATCCAGCATTTTGAAAACTATGTCTAGGCACAAGCACAGTGTGCTAGTTTTAAAGCATCTGTTTATATAGTTAATTACTAAATATTTCTCCTCCTCCTTATTGATATTGCCACTTCCTTCATTCATTTGTTGTGTCTTACTAGCTCTTGATTCAAATTTTGAAATAATTTTTAAACTGGTATTTCCCTTTGTGAAAACTCATTTTCCACAAAGATGTGAAAGAGACTGAATACTGTTGGGTGAGGAAGAGTATGCCTTATCTAGGATTCCTAGATATGCTGACTAAGCTACAGTGGATCTATATGCACAGAAGGATGTCTGGGTTTGGGAGCTTGTCTGGAAAGGGCTTAGCTTGGATGTTGTAATGCATGAGTTCTCGTGGGGGTTGGGGCATGGGGGGATTGTGTTTGATTGGAAACCATTGTATAAATTGTACAAATTCTCTCTCTCTCTCTCTCTCTCTCTATATATATATATATATATATATATATAAATTCAGTTTCACAATTTTTAATGTGTACAGATTATTAAACATTTGGGACTATGGATCTGTCAGTAGAGATCTTGCTGCATAGCATGATCTATGTTTGGATGCTTAAAACCAGTTACAGGTTTAATCCCATTTCTGGGAAGATAGATTCAGGCATATCCCTGGATTTTGCTAATCAACCATCTTAGCCAAATTGATAAAGCTCCTGATTCAGTGAAGGACCTTGTTTCTGAAAATAGCATGGAGAGATATTGTATAAGGCAACCATTATCAGTCACTAGCCTCTGCACATATACATGCACATGTGCATCTACATCTGCACATATGCACACAAACACAAAACATACATGTATAACACATGCATACAAAAAAATAATGGTGGAGGGCCGGGTGTGGTGGTGCATGCCTTTAATCCTAGCACTTGGGAGGCAGAGGCAGCCGGATCTTTGTGAGTTCAGGGCCAGCCTGGTCTACAGAGTGAGTTCCAGGACAGCTGGGGCTACAGGGAGACCCTGTCTCAAAAAGACCAAATGGTGGAAACTTAAAAGTCATCAACATATAAAATTCAATCTTAATAGTGGTCACTTTTATGATTATAAAATATATCCATGTTTCTGTAATTTTAGGAATCTCAATAGTTAGCAAGGCTACTTCATGACACCCTCTCTATTTTTGTTTAATGTTATTGTTTTATTCCTTCATTAAATTGGCAGGGCTACTTTGAAATTCCCTGATATTTGTTGAAAAAATATTTTTTCAGGTTCATATTGGAGATAGCACCTCATACTGGTATTTTATTCAAGTACCCACTGTAACACATCACTTACAGGTTGAAATAGAGGTTTGATGAATGGCTGGGTGCATGCTCAGGCTCTGGACTTACTGTGAAGCAGAGAAGACATCTAGTGAAGTGTGACATGACCAGAGATTATGTAAAATGATGAGATGCAGCATTTCAATTGTTACATGCTTCTACTCTTCCAAATTGTTAAAAGTAAAGCAAGGAATTCTTTATGCAGTCTAAATAATTATTGACCTTTGTTCATAAGTTTTAAGTACTGAATATTCTTCCTAATGTATTAATTGTGCTCTATAATTTTATGGACACTGAATGAATGAATACTAGTCACTGTTCCTTGGAGAATACAAAGTTAGGTCCACAGCCTTTTTTCAGCAACTATATCAGCTGATCAGTATTTAACCTTGTTTTATACATGTTTCTGTTTAAAATTGCATTGTTTAAGGTATCTATTTCTAAATAACTAATTACTTTCAGTATTTCTTTCAAGTAGCTATCAGAGAATGGTATGTTATTTAGATATATTGGGTAATGTAAACATAAATTCTTTGTGTTTCAACATTAGAATATATATATATATATATATATATATATATATCTATAATACTTTTCATTTTGTTAAACTCCAAATTTAGTAGAGTTTTCACCTTTTCTAGTACTTTGTAGTTACATGAGATACAACTTAGGGATGAGCCCTGAATTCTGATGTATGGATCTTTTTCTGAATGAATATATTTTTGATTAATTAACAATGAACTCAGGGCCAACAACACTATAACACATCTGAACAACAGTTAGCCTACAAAACATTTTCTCCTTAACCACTGCTCAGCTTCCTTGTACTTAAGAATACTTCAGAGCAGGTCACTCCTGAGGGCACTTTAGACAATGAAATATCAAGGAAAAAATACATAAAGAGACTATGTTTATAGAATGGGACTGAGGAAAGGCAGTGGAAAGCTCTGAACTGGGTCATTATATGCAAGTGGAATTCTGTGGATGAACTCAAAAGAACACTGAGTATTTATTTGGATACTATAGATACAAAATTTGAAGAAGCACTGAGGACCGACTGTATAATAGTCTCGATTTATGTGAACAACAACAAAAAAATTCTTCTGAAAGAACATTTTCATTGTGTCTTTGTCCATTGTTCTTCACTGTGGGGTGGACAGTAATGTGCTCCGACCATGCTATCTGCTGCTCTTTGTGTGGTTACTGACATTTATCAGCTGAACTACTTACTCCTCAAAGAAAATTCTATGACAACATTAACTTTATTCATAGCCCAGATAAGTGAGGCTTAAAGAGCTTGAAGACTTTACTCAAAGCTATATAACAGGAAACAAAAGACTGTGCATGAGAAATCAGGTTAAAAATCCAGAGTAAACACATTCTTTTTTGTCAGTCTTATAATACATTATATAAATTATTAAACATAAATAAATTGTCCATAAGAAATAAAAGACAAAAATGCTTTATGTATCATTTTGCTGAGTAAAAGCTTAAGGCCTGGTGCCTTTGTAATATTAGAGTAATTACGGTCATTTAGATTCTAAGCTCATAGAATCAAGAGGTTCTATGCTAATGCAGACAAAATGCCTGAAACATGCTTAATTTTGGACAAAATCTGAGTGAGCACTAGCTCTTTTAAATTTTAAACACTATTTTGAAAGTATAGAACTGTGAACAGCATATCATTCATTGTTTAATATTAAAACTTGGAAACTGACAAGTATTATATTGAATTATTGTGAAAGTAGTGTTTGCAATAAGTGAGGAAATGATGGTCAGTTAAGTAAATGATATTAACACAACAGCGAAGAAGCCAGTTTAAAGAAAACATAAATTTGGGTCCCAATATCAAACAATATAATAAATTAAGGGGGAAATAGTTTTTAACAACAAAATCACAAAGTTTGAAAGATATCTTAAAGAATTTTTAAACATAATGATAGGAAATAATCGCCAAAAATTCTCAAAACCCCAAACTATAAAATGGCGGAGCCATTCGTGAAAGGTTTACTACTTGACAAAGTTCCGGTGACCTGACTGGTCTGGTTGAAGTCTGCTCTCCAGCTGACTTTGGTTTTTAATAATTCTCCTTATCATATTAATTCTTATTTTTCTAGCCTGCTTGACTTTCGGCTTTCTAGCAGTTAGGGTACCTGCTTTTGCCTCAGTGAGTGGAACTGACACTTTTGCCTTTTCTAGAAATGAGTACTTTGTGAGAAATAATGGCACTGTATACACAACTTAAAAGTATGATACAGTAGTAATTACGACCTCTACAGAAACTGTATCATGCACAGATTGCCTAAGTAAAGAAAGGAATTTTGATTTCACGGTCAGGTTTAAGCTAAAAAGAGGATTGTAGGGCAAAGTGAAACTAAGTCCAGTAAAACAGTGGATTCTAGTGATCTTACTCAAAGCTTAGTAGCCCTTAGAAAATCACCTTAGCAGAAAGTATTAAAAACAGAAACCGAGGAAAACAGAAACTGAGGAAAACAATGGCCAGAATAAAAACAAGGTACGAATCAAAGCTACATCAGCCATGAAATGGCTTACAGGTCGAGCGAACAAGGAACTAAAGTGAGAAAAATAAAGTTCTCTATTGGTAAAGCTTTAAAGCTCATTTTTTACACTGTCCAGCACCTATGTAACCACAAGGCATAAAGAATGGAGTCCTTAGAGTTAAAAGTTAATATTAACTTCACTTTGCTGCAAAACTGCTAAATTGCTTAGCTGAGTGGCTGTACTATTATTGTTTCACTTTCTTGATGTTTCAACTAAATAATTGTACCATTATTGATTGTTTTACTGTTTTTGATGTTAAGAATAATTTCAGGTGTGAATTTTCTGAAAAATATTTACGGAGAAGTTGGGTTATTCTTTTCATCATTAGCTTAGACTTGCATAACGTGTATTAGTTTTAGGGCATATAAAAAAAAATAAACATCAGGACCTGAGGAGCAGATAAGAAGAGAGAGAATAAAAGGAATCAGCAGAGTGGCAAACCGGAAAGGCCTCTGCACAGGATCAGAGAAGGCAAATGCTCTCTGATCCTTAGGTCAAGAAATCGACAGAGTGAAGAACCCAAGAGGTCCTCTGCACAGGAGCAGGGAAGACAGATGCTCCTCAGGTCACAAAAAAGAAAGAGATTCTTAATTTTTTCACCGCCTTTTTGACCACCCACTTTGAACCTGCTGGAGCTAGACTCTGGCAATAAAATACATTTAAGAGATTCAACAAAAAGACAAAATTTGTGTCTTAAAAATCAGTTAATTATAAGCTATTTAATTATTTAAAAATAATTTAAAAATACATCAATTTTTAAATTTATATTAAGCAGAGGCGCTGGTTTCATTTATAAGAGCCCATATAGAGCATTAAGAAAGAAATCAAGAGACAGGGTGTGGTGGCACCTGCTTTACCCCCAGCACCTAGGAAACAGAGGGAGGTGGATGGATCTCTGGGGTGGGGGTGGGGTTGAAACCAACCTGATCTACATAGTTAGTTCCAGGCAATCTGAGGCTAGAGTGAGAATATCTCAAAAACCAAGATGAGGCTAATAAAAAAATCAGCCTAATAAAGAAAAAAACAATCATAACCTGAAGATGCTAAAACCTGTGATATATGTGGCATGCATATATGGATATTTTGGAGTGATGCATATTGGAAGGAATAACAACAACAACAACAACAACAAGACCGAGTCAAAGAACTGAGTGAAATGGTGAACTTCTGCGAGAAACAGTAAACTTCTGCATTGAGAATTTTGAGAAAGACTGAGAAAAAGATGAAAAACGTTTTTGGCAAAAATGCATGAGCTCTGGTGGGGTGGGGGGGCAGGGAGGGGAGCGTGGGTCTAGATTTGATTTGAAATTTTGTATGAAATGCACGAAGCTTCAATAAAAATTGTCTTTGAAAAGAAACACCAAAATGAATAAATAAAAGTAAACAGAAAGAAAGAAATCAATGATAAATTTTGGTTTAGGAGATAAGAGTTTTTTGTAGCCCAGGCTAGTCTAGAATTTGCTAAGGATATGACCTTGAACTCCTGATCATCTTGTCTCCAAGTATTGCTTGGGGTGATTACAGGTATGCACCACCAAAGTTTTAGGTTCATAGAACAATGGCAAGGACAGTACTGACCCCACATGCATAGGCTACTCCTTTTCAAAACTCCTAACAGGGAGGAGATACTGTTTTTATAAATGTTGATACAGAATTATCACTGGGTTTCTATGGGTTTGGACATATATATATATATATATACACACTGCCCTAATGTTCTACTTAGCATTAATTGTCAACTTGACTCAGCCTGGAAAAATCTGAGGGGAAAGTATTTGAGGAATTTTCTAGATCAGGATGGCTGGTAGGCATGTGTGTGTGGGAGTTGATTATTAATTAGCAGCCCTCTGTGTATGACACCATTCCACCATTCTCACACAGGAGATCCTGGTCTGTAGAAGAAAACTAGGCAAGCACAATTTGAGGTAGCAAGCCAGTGAGTGGGCCAGTAAGTAGAGCTCACCACGGTTTCCGCCCCAGTCTTATTTGAGCTTTTGCCCTGATTTCACTCAATGATGGACATATAAGCTGAATGGATCCCCTTTCTTCGCTAAGTTGTTTGTGGTCAAAGTATTTATCATAGCAACAAGAAGGAAGCACTGAACCTCGGCATCCTCTGTGTTCTACCTGTTCACTTTGTTTTTGTAATTTCCTGTGTTTTTGAGATAAAATCTTACAGTAGGGCCCAGACTGACTAGGAATTCATATTATGGTCCTAGCTGAGTTTGAACTGGTGCCAGTCCTGCTGCCTGGGCCTCTCAAGTGCTGAGTGTTCAACCCTAGATCTACATGACAATCCCTATTGATGTTACTCTCTACACAGTTTTTCCTTTACCATCTTGTCATATAATTGGTGATATATAATCCATATCCTTCTTTCAGTTAGCAATATTCACTTATCTTCCACACCTTGATGACTCATTTTTTAGCACTGGCCATAGCATATTAATTGCAGCAAGGGAAATTGCAGCTCATTATTGAAGCACAGCTTTGTGAGTAAATGGATGAACTGTGTACTTTTAAATACCAGAGATTCAAAAATTTATACCTCCTTTGGGGCATCACTCTGTCTCTAGTTCTTATTTTCCCTTAATAGATCTGTTTCCTCTGCTCAAAACAACAGCAACAACGAAACCAATGAATTAATTTAAAGATGGGAATGTTAATTTTTGCTCATGTTTTAGGGGCTCAGTTAATCATGGTGGGAGGGAAAGGTGGGAGGTGGCTTCCTGAGGCAGCAGCATACAGTACTCAGGTTAGGAGGTAGAACAGAGAGAAATAAATGCTGCTGCTCATCTCTCTTTTCGTTTGATGTCCATTCGGGCCTCATCCCATGGGATCATCCATCCCACCTCAAGGTTGGTTGTTCCTCTGTTAATCCTATCTGGGAATGCCTAATGGTATTTCTTAATCCAGCCAAGCTGAACATTGAAACTGGTCATCAGATCAGTCATTAAGCTAGTACAATGAAACTACATGAGTAAGTAATGACTACAGCTTAATCTGTCATAGCATCTGACCTCAGAGAAATTTTGAAAGTAAGCTGACAGAATTGTTAACAAATAATATGAGCTTAAGAAGAAGAGAGAAATTACATCAGAAAAAGTTATGCTAATGAAATATAAGAAAAATATTTAACACTGTATGTCATTAGGTAATTCAAATTAAAATAATACTTATCTACCCCTCATTCTGATATGTGATAGGCTGACTAGACTCCAGTGAATGAATTTCCACTGAGGGACGTCCAGTACAAATGCTTGACTGGATAGGGCTTAACACGTGTAATGGACTACGTGAGGTCTGAGGAGGGGTTTAGGGGGAGTGGATGAGGGAGGGGCCGCAAATTTGATTAAGAACTGTTATGTTAAATGTACAAAAACTCAATAAAAATTAAAAAAAGAGGAATAATTCTGGTTTTGGTGGTCAAGATTGAACATGAAAAATTTTAAGTCGTTGAATACTCATGATATTTCAAGCCATTAATTGAGTGTGAGACATAAGGAAGAACATGTGAAAGGAAAATGATTCCAAACTGAGCTTTGGAGAATGAGCAAAAGTATGATCACCCAGAAGAACCGACAAATATGAGGAAGACAGCAAGTAATGAGCATGGGAAGGCAAATAGAGTATAAACTCAAATGAACACTTGTTTCCTGTATGATAGTGGATTAATCTGTGACACATGCTGACAAGTCACAGAAGGCTCATTCAAATCCCCAGTTGAAAGGCAAGCTGAACAACATTATTGTTATATTTCTGTTTATCTGAAAGCAACTTTGTTGTTATAATGTCAATCTCTCAACGGGCTCTAGAATTCACCCAGCACTTATTTTCAGACTCTGTAATTACTGTATATGGGTGGAGAGTATGTATCCCTATTTTAGAGTAATATAAGATTAAAAGAGGAAAATGTGAATTCCTAAACACACACAGACACAGACACACACACACAGACACACACACACACACACACACACACACACACACACTCACAAAGACTAAGAGAAAGATGCAGGACAGTTATGGCAGAATGTATGATCTGGGGTGGTGTTGGGGGAAGGGAAAGGGGAATATGCCTGAACTGAACTGAAAAATGATGTCTGAAATACACAAAACATCAATAAAAGCATAAGAGAAAAGTAACTTCCCCAAATGCAGGAAACTTTTCTGCATAATTTGTGGTAATGGGAGACTGCATGCAAGAGCTCTCCCCTGTAAAAAAAAAAAAAAAAAGTAGTCACTTCACACAACAAAGGGCAATGAACCCAGTTCTGGAAGATCATTGTGCAAGAGGGGGCAGAAAGATTGTAAAAGCCCAAGGAGGAGGGGCATGACCGTGTAGAAACAGAGTCCTCCAGGGGCTGGAACCTGGCTGATATGAACTTATAACAATGGTGACTTCATGCCTAAGACCCACACAAACTGAAGTAAACAAAAACCCAACATAGAACTGGAAATGGGCAGCAGGGTCCAAACATCCAGGAAGAACTACTGATTACTACTGGGGGAGGAACAGCTGATAAGGGAATGACTCTAGCTCGCTAGACCCAAGTGGACGAACTTGCACTGAGGAACATCAGGGAACACTAACTTGACGTGATAGGTATTAACAAAAATGACAGAATGTATGAAACCCAGTGAGGGGGAGGCTATGGGAGGCTGTCTATGGGGAAGGGAGTATGTATAAAGATGATTAAGATGTATATAAAATACACAAAAAATCAATAAAAGCATATTTTTAAAAAGTAGCTACTGAATCAAATGTTTTCAATAGTGACCTTAGAAAAAAAATTTTTTTTTTTAAAGTACTGAAGCAAAAACCTAATTGTAGCAATTTGAGAAAGAGGAATACACTAACTGGGTGAATTTTTCTCTTCGGTTGAGAGATATGGATAGGTGGAATCTAGGAGTGGGTTAAAAAGTAGTGACAGTCTGTAGAGATGGCTTAGTGATTAAGAGTACTGGCTGCTCTTGCAGAGGACCCAGGTTTCATTCCCAGCACTCTCGAGACAGCTAATAATCCTCTGTAGATTCAATTCTAGGAGATCTGTTGCCCTGTTCTGACCTCTGCAGGCATTGCAAGACACAGGTAATACCTACCTACATGCAGGCAATACACTCATATACATAAATAATAATGAGAAAGCAGCGACAATAATGATCCAACTAAGAGGGTAATATTTACATGAAGGAGAGCAAGGAGAAATTTTTAGATACAAGGCCAAATGCTCACTGAGTTGAGATGGAATGGGAGGGGCTGAAGCTTTCTTAGGAGTGTGGATAATGTTCATTGTCATAGAAGGGAGAAAAATAAGGGCAAAGGAGCATAGGCAGAGATTTTTTCCTGATTCTCTTTACTCAGTGAAATAAGATTCACAGTTATATTCTAAGAGTAACTTTATATTGCTGTGATAAAAACATTGACCAAAACCAACTTGGGAAGGGAAGAGTTTATTTATCTTGTATCTCCTAAGTCACAGTTCATCATTGAGGGAAAGCAGGCCAGAAACTCAGGTCAGGAACTTGGAGCACAGACCATGGAGGAGTGCTGCTTACTGCTTTGCTTCCCTGGACATTGTTAAGGGTACTCTACCCTGGGCAGGTGGTCCTGTATGATATGCTAAATAGCAGGCTTAACACCGTGTTTCTTTTACTTTCTCTGGTCTTTCTGCCTATACTTTGTGTGTCTTTTGAAGTGAGATGAAAGTTTTTGTCCAGTTTGGTCCCTATCACTTCCGACTCTCACAAATATATGGAGTGATGGTTTCTCTTTTTGTCAACTTAACTGGATTTAGTATCACCCAGGATATACTCTAGGGATGTCTGTGAGGCATTTTCCAGGAAAGTTTAACTAAGGAGGGGAGGGTCATTCTAAATGGGTTAGGGGTCAAGAGGGAAGCAAAAATGAGAAATGATGACTGATGAGCCTTGGCGTTCTCCTTTCTTTGCTTCACTGACAGCTGAAACAGGACCAAACACCTTCATATTCCTATCATCATCCCTTCCCCATCGTGGTGGGCTACAGTGCTTTAACCCATGAGCTATGTTACCCTTCCTCTCTTGAGTTTATTTCAGGTATCTCATCAAATCCATGAAAATGTAACTAATATGTGTGTCTAACATAGTCATGCATAGCAAGTATTTGAGTTATTGCTCCAGCCTAGAGCAAAGGACGTATTACCCCACTGTTTTTCCTGCTCAGAATTCACAGTACCCTTTTGTTCTAGTTTTGGGCAGCATGTTTTACTGATTTTAAGCAAACTTAAAAACATGATAGTCAACTAAAGGGAGCAGAGGATAAATCTATTGTGTTATGACAAGGAGTGTAATTCAGCATAATACAAGTCATAGTGAGAGTAATAAATGGAAATTTGTATTGGGTAGAAAGGCAAAAATGAAATAAATGTGTGTTTATTGAATTGTTCTGTTTTGATGTAAGTAGTGGTAGCATGAATGTTTGTATATTCATAGAATTGTACAGAAACTATTGTTGTAGTTACTATGTGTAACTAAAGTATTGGAAAATTTTTAGATGGTCTGTAAAAAGTAGGGGTATGTCCCAAATATATAGATGACAAATAAAGGAAATAAAAGGTATAGATTTCTTATTTTCTGTTCCTTGCTCTGTGCTAAGCAATTACTAGTTGAAGGAGAAAACAAGCCTGAAGGAAATGTGCTTGTGGTTGATTGCAAGAGGGGATACAATAAGACCTTTTATTTATTTATTTTTTATTATATACTTTTTTTATTGATGCTTTGTGTATTTCATACATCATTTTCCAATTCAGTTCAGGCATATAGCCCCTTCCCTTCCCCCCACACCACCCCTACCCATCCCAGATCATGCATTCTGCTGTAACTTTTCTGCATCTTTCTCTGCTTTTTTGTTTTGTTTTGTTTTCATTTTGTTTTTTAACAATAAGTGATAATTTGTGAGTACAAGCATCCTTCATGTAAAACCAGTTTGCAAGCAGTTGTGCCCAAACCCACACAGCTCATGGGTCCCACCATCCAGCAGGGGGGGCTTGTATGTTCAATGCACAAGCTTGATCAAATGAGTGTCAAGTCTTATTGTTGTAGTTTACCATTAACCCCAATCGAAGCCCTTGCATTCTACTACATGCCCCCTCTTCCGCAGATTGTTCCCTAGGCTTAGAAAAAGGGCACAGGTGGATGAAGAAGCAAAACATCTACTTTCTCTGGAGCTGATGTCTGTTCTAGTCAGTTCTGGCTGTTTCCTTTCATGGGCTGCCAGCTTGTCCAGGCAATACCTTTCAGTCCTACTAATGGAGCACAGGCAATTAGATATTTAGGTATTTAAACAGTATAATATATAGCCTTTCGATCCAACTAATGAAGCACACAACAATTAGATATATAGGTATTTAAACAGTACTAATTGTTATGGTAGGTTTCTTTGGTATAGACACAGATGTTTGATGGTATGTTAATTCATATTATTACATTTTCTTCTGTTAGTAGGCAGGGTCTTATGTGTGGCTTTAACATCTCCTAACATTAGAGATGAAGTTTGTGGATCAGCCTGGGTCTTTCCTCCAAGGAGAGAGCTAATAGCCAATTAATTTGGTTATACAGACGTATGGCTGCCACTGCTGCACATATTTCCAGCAGATGAAGGTGTAGCTGGTGCTTATGGGAGAGTCTTGCTTGACTCAAGGAGACCTATATTTGCTTAATGGTTTAGTGGTCTTTTTGGTACACTCTCTGGCATCCCAGAGACCATCTTGTATACTTGGGCAAGTGTGGTCTCCATACATCTTTCCCCATATTTATCAGGTCTTCAACAGCAGGCCCTTATCCCGCTCTTCCTGCAGATATCCCAGTTTGGAGGCAAGGAGCCTTTACCATTTCTTGGGGGCTTGGATCCCCTGGCCAACATATCCCTGGTAGAATAATCCATTGGTTGATGTCAGAGCTCCTTTATTAAGATATATTTTGTTTTAAGTGCATAGTTAAGGAGACTTTAGCATTATATTTGGTTCTGAATAGAGAATAATTCCTTGAACCTTTTAATACAGTTTTACTATGTCCCATTAGAGCAATTAAAGAAGGCAGTTTTTTTACTGATTTACAAGAGAATACCTCTATAACTCTGCTCCAATCTAAAGCTGGATCGATGACCCCTCAATCATCATATATTTCTCCTTTTTCTATAGGGAGGAGTTAAGAAAGTCTCATGTATTTAAACCTTTGCGGCACCTAGAAGGTAAGCTTCGAGAGGAATCATTAAAATAGTTGTTACTAGTACGGATCCACAGAGGGGCCTGATGTCTGCAGCAATATGAGGCATTCTTCTCCCTCAGTCCACCAGAGGAGTCATCCTCTGCATGGCAATTTCTGGTACATCCTACACTGCACGGCAAAGCTGCTTTTTCTTTCTCAGCCATTAAGTTGGTGAGATACTCTGGCCTGTTGGAACATACAAATCCTTTTCCATAGTTAGTTTTAAGCATTTGGGGTTGGGTGGCAGGTTTTTGACAAAAAGTTTTCATATCTATCTATATCCCCCTTTTTTATTAAGGTTTTTATTTTAACCCCATGAGTCTCATAAAAGCAGTTGTTTTATACATACTTTATGAAGGGTGGATCAAGGCATCAGTGGGTGTTGGCAAAATGGATCCACACCTGTAGAAAATGAAATTAATAAATTCAACCCCTAACCTTCTCACCCTGCCAGAAAGTCCAATTTCCAAATGGAATAAAGACCTCAACGTGAAACCAAAACTCTGGAGATGATAGAAAAAACTGTGGCAGCACGAACTACAAAGACGTAGGTGTGGAAAAAACTTCTAAACAGACAGCAGCTGCACAAGAAATAAGATCGTTTCAATTGACCGGCGCTCCATTAACTCAACATCCTTCTAGACAATCAAAGGATAACAATAAATGTATGAAGAGAAAACCCACAGAATGGGAGGGAAACTTCAAGCAGACTACATATCTGACAAAGCATTAATCTCCAGAAGTATACAACTACTCAAAAAAAAAAAAGAACAGGGAGACGCCATAACGCGCCAGGCCGTAGGATCGAAGGTTTACCTGGACAAACTAGTCAGCCCCATGAAAGGAAAACGCCCGACAGAATTGACCAGAGTCCAAGTACAACAGCTCCAGAGAGTGGACTGTTTTACCCTCTCACATCCACCTGTGGCCCCTTTCTAAGCTAGGGAACACAACCTGGAAAGAGGGGGCATGGTAGATAGTGTAAGTAGAGTGTAGCGCGATGGGGTGTGAATGGTGAAATTACACGCAATGTAGTCTGGACACTCATTTGATCAACTTGATTGAACAAACAACCTGTCACCCTCACCACCACCCACTGGATGAGGGGACCTTGGGTGTTTGTTGGCACAACATGCCTGAGTTTTGGTTTTACATGAAGGATGCTTGTACTCATGGATTATCACTTATCAGCCTTGAACATAAAATGAAAAAAAAAAAACTGAAGACAAGATGAGGAACAGTTATGGCAGAATGATGGATCGGGATGGGGTGGGGGTGGGGGGGGAGGGAAAGGGAAATACGCCCTGAACTGAATTGGAAAAAAGATTAAAAAAGTATGAAATAGCCCAAGCTATCAATATTAAAACAATTAAAAAAAAAAACAAAGAACAGAAAGAAAAGCAAATGAATCACTCAGAAGCATGGAGCAAAGAATAGAATCAAGACTTCACAGAGGAGGAATTGTAGAGATGGTCTGAGAAACACCTTAAGGAAGTGTTTCAACATCCACACTTATTAATTAAGGAATGCCAAATTAAAACCACTTAAGATACACCTTACTCCAGTTAAGACTGCCTATGATCAAGAAAAAATGATGCCAATGTGCTGGAGAGGGTTGGGTGGAAAGGGAACACTCATCCATTGGCTGGTGTGGAATGTAAACTTGTGCAGCCACTGATGGAAAACAGTGATGGATAACCCTTGGAAGACTCGAAATGACCTGACATTTGATCCAGGTCACACCCTCCTGGGTATATGTACCCACAAGGACCAATCTTACCGCAGAGATACAGAATGCACCGCTATTTTTATTGCCACTCTGTTCAAATAGGCAAAAACACTGGTACCAACTAGGCCAAATGCCCCTCAACGCACGAGTGGTATAGAGAAAATGGTGGTACATTTACACAATGGAATTCATGCAGCAGTAAATAACGACAACATTCATGAACTTGCAGGTAAATGGGATGGAGGCTTGAGAGACATCATGTTAAGTGAAGTAACACAGTCCCAGAAAAACAAACGACAAATGGTATCCTCATTTGTGACGCTAGTCCCATAACCCAGTTATAAATATTTCTTGTGGATGGGGATGCATAGAAAATGAACAACAGAAAGATTGCATCAGAAATGCGTGACTGAAAATGGTGCCTCGGGAGGGGTGGGAGGGGTGGAAGAAGGGACCACGGGTGTAATATTCGATTGGTGCATGTTTAAATGACATGTAGTTCAACAAGTATCCAGTTTTGCCCCAGACTCTGTCTACAGGAATACATGGGTTTTAGGACTTAGTAAAAGTAAAATGATGCTATATGTGGACAACATTGGTTTTGAAGGCTGATAAAAACAGGTAATGCATCTGAGTTAATTGGTGATATAAATTGCTCTTGTCCACTTAGCTTTAACTAAAGATCTGTATAACAATTACTTTTTGGGATTGGCTATAAAATGTTTTCTATAATTTTGCTGTTCTATAGTTATCACACTGGTAGGCAAATCTCTTTCACCTATAGGATGTTTTAACTCAAAAATAAACTTTGTTTCCCCAGTTAATCACTTACATAACACCAAAACAGCATGGGTGAACAATAAGAGCTTTTAAAATAATTAAAAATGAAGAAAAATTAACAAATAGAAAAATCTCTTGAAGAGAGCAAGCCTGTTGCTCTTCATTGCCACTTGGATTGACATAAATTAAACAGAGGAAACCAGCAAAGAAACCACGTGGGTCATTGCAGTGGGTGAAGTGAGTGTTGGAACCTGTTTTCTCTCCTGGTGCCCTCAGAGAGGAAAGGCACCACTGTTCGCCATAGTGATAAAGAACTCAAGCATTGTGAGTGTTTGAACTGAGTAGTTTAAAAGTCTATTTTATATCACATGATATACACTTAAGGATTGAAGGTTAATGTGAAAAGAATCTGATGGCAGTGATGTTTCTTTCTGTGTGATTATGTCTTATACAGTAGTGAAAACGATACAGCTTTCCTATTTGTAATGTCTTGCCAGAGCTGAAAATATACACGTGATTTTAGCATTTCCGGTAACTGTGGAGCACTAACAGTGTTTGTTAATAAAAATCATTGAAAATTATGGGGATGGAGCGGGCCGTAGGTTACGAGCACCGGACTGCTCTGCAGAGACCCGGGTTCGATTCCCGCCACACCCACATGGGCAGCTGAGAACCGTCTGTACTCCAATTCCAGGAGTGAAACTCCAGTGTCAGAGGAATCTGCATACCCTCTTGACCTCTGAAAGCATTGCCACGACACAGTGCCAGACCACTGCAGACCTACCTTTATACACATAAACAAATAACTTAAAATTAAAAAAGCAAAATTAAATACAGAACAAACTAATGAACTTTCAGAAGGGGGGAAGTACTATCAGAATCACAGTACCAATGCTCTAGGTAAATAATTGGACATTGACATGTTGGCCCTTAGGGATTCTTTACAATGCAAAAGCTAACATTTCTTTCTTTCTTTTTTTTTTTTTGTTTTATTTTTCTTTCGAGACAAAGGTTTTTCCCTGTAGCCCCAGCTGTCTGGAACCGCTCTGTAGACCAGGCTGGCTTTGAAACTCGACAAAGATCACCTGACTCTAAACCTCCAAGATGCTAGGATTAAAGCAGCGAACACCATGCCCCGGCCGCAAAAGTAACATTTCTATTTAATGGGCAATCAAGGAAGGGTGAAAATTTTGCCCCAAAGTTAAGAATAAATTAAAATCCTTGCAGCAATTGTAATTTTACTTTATAATTCTTCAGTTTCCATAAAAGGCTTTTTTAGAGAAGAGTTGAACAGGATATTAGGTTTTTTATAACTTTATTGATTTTTTCGGTCGAGTTAAAAGAAAGGTCTAGTGTATTGCATCATACATAATACAATCATTACAAGCAATGATTATTATTATTGTTTGCATCCCCTTGTATACGTCTGGGGAAGCGAATAATTCTCTAAGAGACTATTTTTTAGCAGTGAGACAAAATCATGTTCTTTGTGGTACAATATGATGGAACTATAATGACCCCAAAGTCTTATTAAAACTGTATAATTATCTACTATTGTTGATGGCCTGCATCATTACTCCCCAAGCATGGCTGCTTCATGAATCCGATACTAGGACTGCAACCCTTGAAAAATTCTGTCTGGACCTACAGAATCTTTAAGTCAGCATATTATAACTAAGCCTATAATCTTCCTTTCTCTGTCTTCTTTTCATGAACTTTAGTTATTTCTCGTTTTGTTTCTTTCTCGATGAAGGGCAGTGGCAGATATTCACAGTAATTATGCAACTACAAAACAAAAACTGTGCACAAACAAGATAATTACTGAAGAATTTGTAACAAGAAAGTGAATCTAAAGTGAGTAGAGTCCAAGGGTTCACAGGGTAGAGATATAGTAGATGCATAGGTAAATCAAGGACATATTGTATTAAGTGATGTAGGCATATTTAGCAGTGTTGGGGGGAGTAGCCTCTGCATAGACTACCTCAGAGTTGGGCTCTAGTACCGTCCAGTAGCCGTAGCTCTTGGCTGCGATCATCTATGACCCAACATGTATTACACGAAGCAAAGACTTACGTCATGTTGATGTGTACCAACCACCCTTTTTTTCTACTCTTTCCCTTCTTCTCTTCCACTCTTCCCCTCTCCCTTCTGCTTTGTCTTCCTCTGTTTGCTTTTATGATTCTTTATATTTTATATACTTTAACGTGTGTTAAATTAGAATGACATCTCAATCGATGATATGAGAAGTACATATCTTTGTTAAAAAAAATAATTCAGTTAATTTATTCCAATTACATATATACATATGGAACATAGCATTTGATTCATACTTTAACATAGTGCAAAACCACGTTTTTAGGTATTAATTTCCAAGTCCTACATATTTATAAGCAGTCAAAGAATGTTTGCATACTGGTCTAATCAG
>VZQC01000144.1:3426278-3491215 GCA_009823505.1 Rhizomys pruinosus | reverse complement strand
AAAAAAAAAAAAAAAAAAAAAAAAAAAAAAAAGAAGTTTTGTAAATGTAGTGGTACTGGATAGAATGCTTTGTGGGGTCTGAAAAAACCAATAAGATGACTCAGTTCCTCACTGGCTTTAAAATGAACTGATTATATATATATAAAAAAAGAACTGATTATGAATTCCCAAGCTGAATCATTGTTTGCATTTATTGATTCATTCACTGCAACTGACCAAAGTATAGACAAAATTCAAATGTTCTCTCTCTTTCGTTCTTTTTTTTTTAATTTTCGTATGCGTATGAATGTACTGTCTGCATGCAGGTTTGTGCACCTGTGTCGTGCAATGCCGCGGTCAGAAGAGGGTGTCAGATTCCCTTGGAACTGGAGTTAAAGACAGTTCTCAGCCGCCATGTGGGTGCTGGGGATCAAACCCGGGTCCTCTGTAAGAGCAGTTGGGCCTCCAATACAATGCTTCATGAAAATATAAAGGGTAAACTTAATTTAATTATAATTTTGCAACAATTTTATATGTTCTTTTATTTGATTTCATGATGCATTTTAAAGGCTTCTCTATTCATGTGTGAGGATATTAGATGATAATGTTCTTAGAATTGGTGCGTAAGGTTTGAGGATCAGTGTAATACTGGCTCTATGACATGAGCTAAAATATTAGTTTCTTTATTTTCTGTAAAAAAATAATAAATTTTAAATTAAAAGCTTCATAATTCACTAATAAAAAAAGAAATATATACACACAGATTTTATATGTATAAAGCAGGCTGAACCCAGGCCAGGAAGTAAGCCAATAAGCAGTCTTCCTTCATGGTCTCTGCTTCAGTTCTTGCCTCAGGTTCCTGCCCTGAGGTCCTGCCTCGGCTTCCCTTGATAATGGACTGTGAGCCAAATAAACCCTTTCCTACCTGTTCTAGCTTCTCTTCAACTGCTGTGACAAAACTCTCTGACCAATACCAACTTGGGGAGGAATGGTTTTATTTGGCTCACAGCTCCTGGGTCACAGGGCAGGAACCTGGAGGCAGGAGCTGAAGCACAGGCCATGGAGGAGTGCTGCTTATTGGCTTGCTCCCTTGGCCCAGGCCTAGCCTGCTTTATTTTTTTTTCTTTTACTGTCTTATTTCAAAGAGAAGAATTGGGCACACCTAAATAAAACCTAAGTCCAGGAAAGTAGCTCAAGGCTGGGATTCACTCACAATCTTTGGGGCTCCAAAGGGTCTCGGCAGCTCCCCTTCTCTGACTCTACCATCTGTGGCACACACAGCTCATCTCCCAGGCCCAGGCCAACTCCATTCCACACCTGCTGCTGCTCTTGGTGGTTGTCCCATGGTCCCGGCATCTCCAAAAAGCTNAGGAAGGGAATGAGGAGAGAGCAGATGTAAGGTTACCCGAATACACTGCTTGAGGAAGATCGCTATCGTGTCGTGTCTTCTTTCGCTGGATGGAACAGGGGACGCGGACAACTCACTCCTGGGTATTTAGCCACAAGACTCATCCTTACCGCAGAGGATACATACACAGCATGTTTATTGCAGCTCTCTTCACAATATCAAAAAGCTGGAACCAACCCAAGTGCATGCAGGTTTTGCACCATGTTGTGCAATGCTGGGGAGGTCAGAAGGGATGTCAGATTCCCCGGGCTGGAGTTAAAGATGGTTTCTTAGCCACCATGTGGATGCTGGAATTGAACCGGGGTCCTCTGCAAGAACAGTCAGTGCCTTTTAACCGCTTAGCCATCTCTCCAGCCCCCAAAACATTCTTTTTTTTTTTTTTTTTTTTTTTGTCTTTTCGAGGCACGGTCTCCCTGGAGCCCCCGTGTCCGGAACTCACTCTGTAGGACCGGCTGGCCTTGAATCCCAAAGATCGCCTGTCCTCTGCCTCCCAAGTGCTAGGATTAAAAGGCGTGTGCCCCTGCCCGGCTCCAAAACATTCTATTTTTTTATATTTTTTTTATTATTTATTTTATGGTATGGAAAGTGTATTGTCCGCATGCAGGTCTGCGCACCCGGTTCGTGCGATGCTTGCGGGTAGAAGAGGGTCTCGGATTCTGCTGGAACTGGAAGTTCTCCTGCACTGGAGTAGTCACAGGCTTGTGTTCTCAGCGCCATGTGGGTGCTGGGGATCGATAACGCGGGTTCCTCTGAGCCAAGAGCGGTCGGTGATCTTAACCGCAGGCCATCCCTCCAGCCCTCCAAAACATTCTTAAATAAATCTTTAGCACACACACATTTGGAGTCAAGACTTCTCTTCCAACCTTTCTGGAGATTATATATTTTAGGAGATTATAAACCCAGGAGACTGCATACAATTAGGGCAGAATTACATACAGCTGAATGAGAAGAGTGACTGGATAGTCAGGTGAGGGTCCAATGACCCTGCTGACCCTTCCTTTTATTAAGGACATCCACAATCAACAACCCCAATTGTGATGAGCTTTCGTAAGTAGGCAGATCTGAAATCATAATGATGGCAGCTGCTTGGCTCAGAAAGTATTAAAAACACATTGTTATGCCGGGAGTGGTGGTGCACGCCTTTAGTGCCAGCACTCGGGAGGCAGAGGCAGGCGGATCTCTGTGAGTTCAAGTCCAGCCTGGTCTACAGAGCAAGTTCCAGGACAGCTGGGTAACTGGGAGACCCTGTCTCGAAAAGACCAAAAAGGGGGGGGGGGGCTGGAGAGATGGCCTAGTCGGTTAGAAGCACCGATGCTTCTTGCAGAGGACCCGGGTTCGATCCCCAGTCACCCACATGGTGGCTTGAGAAACCATCTTTAAACTCCAGTCCAGGGGACTCCAATGCCGTCTTCTGACCTCCTGCAGCATTGCAAGACAAGGGAGCACAAACCGATGCTCGGACAGTACACTCATACACTACAAAACTAAATAAACTTAAATTGAAAAAAAACATTGTTAGAAAACACAAGACAACAAAAGATCTTTTTTCCTTCCTGTATTTCAGAGAGTGGCCTACCAAAACCTCGTCTTGGGTTTTGAATGAGTATTGGGAGAGAGAACAGGCGAGTACATAGTAGGATATTATCAAATTGATGCTCTCAACTTCCAACACAATCAATGAAGGGAGACTGTAATCTGGAGTTACTGATTGAGGAATTTTAGACAGAGATCCTCTCCTTTCTCTCCACGGATGGTAAACAGTATTTATTTCCTTTTATTTTTTTTTTCACAGATCAAGTTGGCTTTATTCCAGAGATGCAGGGATGTTTTGATGTACATAGGTTAGTGTGGTGGGTTGAATGAGTGTCCCCAAGGCTTTACGTATTCAGACCTTTTGTCTCCAAGTTGGTGGCACTGTTCTTGGAGGATCTTAGAAGGTTGTGGCCATGTTAGCGGAAGTATGTCACTGGGGGCAGGCTTCGTGAGTTTAACAAGCCTCGTTGGTCTCCAGTCGCCCTCTTTGCTTCCGTGCTCATTGCAAGATGTGACCCTCGGCTTGCTGCTCCAGCTCCAGCCGCCATGCCTCCTCTAATTCCCTGGAACCGTCCAATTGTAAGCTCAAATAAACTCTTCCCTTTATAAGTTCCTTGGTTCCATGGTGTTTTATCACAGCAACGAAAAGTGGCTAATATACGTTAGTAAACATAATACATAATAAAGACAAAAATAACATGATTATCTCAATAGATGCAGAAAGATCTTTGTTTTGTGGGTTTTTTTAAAAAAAAATTTTTTTATAAATTTTATTATTTATATATTTTATCAAATTTAGACCAGTGTCCCCATCATCCCACCCCACCAGAGCTCATGTATTCTGCAAAAAAAATGCTTTTCATCTCATTCTCAGTCTTTCTAAATATAATCTCAAATGGTGGCAGTTGACTGTTTGAGCAGATTCACTGTTTCAGTCAGTTCTTTGACGCAGTCCTTCTGTTGTTGTTGTTGTTGTTGTTGTTTTTTCCAATATGCATCACTCCCAAACTGCTTTGGACAAAAGCTCAAGGGGCCATGCACAGGAAATACTTACAAAATAGGTAATTGGCACTAGCCTCCCACCGCTAGGGATACAATCGGTCGTTTGTTTTTCTGTGACTGTGTTACTTCACTCAGCATGATGTACTCTAGCTCCAGCCATTTTCCCTGCAAAGCTCATGATGTTGTCTTTTCCTTTAATGCTGCATACAATTCCACTGTGTAGTACCCACATTTTTTCTATGTACTCATCAGTTGAGGGGCATTTGTGTTGTTTCCAGCTTTCTTTGCTATTTTGAAGAGAGCTTGCATAAAAATGGCTGTGCATGTATCTCTGTGGTGGGGTGGAGTTCTGGGGGTACCTGCCCAGGAGTGGTATCGCTGGGTCGAGTTTATTTCCTTTTAAAATATATCCTATTGCTTCTTTTATCAAGTATTTACTAAATCTTGGTATTCATTATACATTTGTATTATTCTATGTTAGTTACTTTCCTCATTGTGATGAGAAAATAGAGAATCCCACTAGCTACTTTTCCTATCGACATTTTAATACCATGAAACAAATAGTAACATTATTGAAATTTGTAAATCCCACTAGCTACTTTTCCTATCGACATTTTAATACCATGAAACAAATAGTAACATTATTGAAATTTGTTCTCAATGGCGCAATGCCTTTACTTAGGCTGTTTCATTGTTCTCCTTTCTCCTTGTCCCAGAGTCAGGGCTCCAGCCTGACACAGGATAAGACTCTTGTGGAATATCTTGAAATAACCATGCTTGAGTCTTAAGTGGGAGAGCCAATCCGATCCCCGGAGTCAGCTTCTCAGTGAGCTTAAACAGTACATAACAATTTACCAATATAATATACAAAAGACATGCACATGATAAATGGCATGCAACAATAATCAATATTACCATTTAAATTATCTTGAGGGGGCTGGAGAGAAGGCCTAGCGGTTAAGAGCACCAACTGCTCTTGCAGAGGACTCGGGTTTGATCCCCAGCACCCACATGGTGGCTGAAAACCGTCATTAACTCCAGTTCCAGGGGAATCCGATGCCCTCTTCTGACGTCTGCAGCATTTGCACAACACGGGTGCACAAACCTACATGCAGACAGTACATTCATACACACACGAAAAAATACATAAAATAAAAAAATAAAATAAATTATCTTGAATAGACTAGTGACGGTTGAACTGAAATGGGTTACAACAAAGAAAAAAGGGGAGAAGAGACATTATCCAAAAAGTGAAAATACTATCATATGGCTACTCACTAAACTCATAAGAGTAAAGAGTTAAATGCAAATTTTGTCACCTGGTGGGCCACTGGTTTTCGTCCTCTAAAATGTAGCCATGATGGTACTGTATATATGCAAGGTATCAGTGGGAGGATATCCACATTAAGAGACGTCGTCCAGGCACAGAAGGAATATGAGAATTCTGCCCCAAGGCATCCTACTGAAAAATACTTTCTCTTTCATTGCTTCATTCTCTTACCTTTCCAGAACTGACCCAGCAGGAGGACGTTCTGGCCTCTCTGCTGGAGCTACTGTTGGCAACATGGATGGAGTTCTGGCTCTGTTGCTCCTGATAGAAAGCCTGGCATATTTCCTGTATTTCAGGAAGACTGGCATGTATCTTTCCTCTTCTATTTTCTTCCTAAGTGTAATGCTGGCTAGAGAATTAAGGCTTCCTGCCTTCTGCATCAGAGCTGCCTCTCCTCTGTTCTTATCCTCTGCTCCTCACCATGAACTCCTGAAGGTTCAGCCTCCCTGTCTTCAGGCTCCCTGGAATCCTCTCTTTCTCTCAGTCCCTTCCTATCCACTTTGGAGAAAAGTATCCAATATGGTTTCTCGATTTCCCAGTCAGGAATCCAGTCTGAGAAGAAAAAGATATGAGTGAAAAAGAAAAACAATAGAAAGCAAGCTTCATGCCCTGTGGATCACAATGGCAGAAGGAGGAAGGGACGGTTCAAGAATAGAATATCAGACAAAGCAGAAGCATCAAGTCCTCTTAGGAAATAGAAAGAAGAGGGAAAATAAGCAGAATCTATGTGTGAAAATGAAAACAGAAGTCCTCAAGCTCCAATAAACCTAGAGTTCTGTAGTAAAGCTCTTGCTTTAAATGTAACTATTATTAATACAAGGGGACAGAATAGGCCAAATATGGACATCCGGAAAAGAAGAAAGGCCAGATCACACTTGGATAGAGGAAGGAGGAAAGAATAAAGCCAGCACAGAGCATAACGTGAATGGGTAATAGTGACCCCAAGGGGCTCAGGGCAATAATTTTCCCATAAGGAGTAAGGGTCCTATGAATGTCCGTAGATGTCCCTCCACTGAAGCCTGGCCAACCCAGCTAGTTTCATTCCTTTAAAAAAGACCAACTGGGGGCTGGAGAGATGGCTCAGCGGTTAAGAGCACCAACTGCTCTTGCAGAGGAGCCGGGTTCGATTCCCAGCACCCACATGGCAGCCAAGAACCGTCTTTAAGCTGGGCATGATGGTGCACGCCTTTAATCTTAGCACTCTGGAGGCAGAGGCAAGAGGATCTCTGTGAGTTCAAGGACAGCCTGGTCTACAGAGTGAGCTCAAGGCCAGCTGGGGCTATAGGAAGACCCTGTCTTTAAAAAAAAAAAAAAAAGACTAACTATCCCTGACATACTAGTGATCCATAGCCGATAGCTCCTCAGCTGAAGCCGGACTTTCTTATCTACTTCACTGATCCTACACTGGACTTTGTCTGGTTTGAATTTGCATGGGTCTTGTGCATGCTGTCAGCATTGCTACCTGGAAAACTCTTTTTCCTTGTGGTCACCCCACGACCCCTGGCTCTTACAGTCTTTGGGTTCTTTACCTAACAATGGTTCCTGAGCCCTGGGTGCCAGCAAATTGACAGAGGAGTTCTGTGTGGGGACATGAACTCTGCAGTCTCTTATTCTCTATACCTTGACCAGTTGTGGCTTTCTGTGTTAATCATCTGTAGCATGAGGAAGCTTCACTGGTGAGAGTTGTGAAATGCATTAATCTCTCTACACCCTGTTTTCTATGGTCCCTGAACCATAGGTGTAGAGGATGCATTGTAAACGCGTCACTTAGGGCTGAGCATCTCACAAACACTTATTCTCTGCATTTGACCTGTCATGGAAATCTGTAATAGTCTCTAGCTGTTGCAAAAAGGGGCTTCTTTGATGAGTGGTAACAGGTATACTTGTCTGTAATATAAGGGATACATATTTAGCATATAGTAAGACATTACGTTTGTCTAAGAAGGTGACAAAGGTAGGTTTTTCTGTAGGACCTATGACCTCTCCAGTTGTGTGTTTACAGTACCACACAAGTGACTTCCCACTGAATGGTCCTTCAGTTCAATTAGATAGGCGTTGATCCCCAAGATAAAAATGCCAACACTTGGTGGCGCACACCTTTAATCCCAGCACTCGGGAGGCAGAGGCAGGCGGATCTCTGTGAGTTCAAGGCCAGCCTGGTCTACATAGTGAGTTCCAGGACAGCTGGGGTTAGAGGGAGACCCTGTCTCAAAAAGACCAAATAAATAAATAAATAAATAAATAAATAAACAAATAAACCTACTGTCCCTCACCCAGCAGTAATCAGTTTCCATAGCGTTGGGGCTGCTGCCCCTTTTCCCATTCTATGCTGGGCTTTTGTCTGATTGAGTCAGCATGGGTCTTGCACATTCTGTCACCACTGTTGCAAGTTCACATGAGCAAGTTCCCAGTGGTCCGAGAGCCTGTTTCCTACGTTCATGATACCACTCCTGGCTCATAGGATGCGGTTTGATGGTGTTTAGATCCCCTCCCTGTCCTGCCCCCCTCACTGCCATCCACTCAATTTAATGAACTCCCTTATATAGCTAATACAGTCTATAGAGTCTGATTTGTGTCCTTAAATGTCCTCCAGTGTAGCTCCATCCACTGACTCCACCAAGAGACCCATCCCCATAAGACACTGTTTTTAAATTTTTGTCAGATGTGCTTGACTTCCTTTAAATAAGCATGTTGTGTTTTATTAATTACTTTGACTCCTTGAACAGCTCTGTTTCAGTGGGGCTGGAAACGCCCCCTGGTGGTGTGTTGAGGTCAGTTTCCATAGTTGAATGGCATGACTAACTCAGGTTCCCCGCCAGTGTGGACGCAGACTATTAATATTTTAGTATTGACATGACGAATTTTCTTTTCTCTTCTCCAACTTCCCTTACAGGCTGCCTGTGAATATCACAGGCTGTAGTTGCTTTATCATGAATTTCTTGGTTATTTCCTGCCTGCGGCTGTGCAAAACAAATTGCAGGAAATTCTGAGATCCCAGTGGAATAAACATGCCCCTCTCTGTTTTGATATACAGAATTGATATACAGTTGGGTGGGGGTTACATGCTTTGGGGTTGGTTCATCTTTTGAGGGGACCTCCTATAACACGTATGTGAATCCACATAGTGTCCTACAGTTTTCCATACTGTGGCAACCTAAGAGTTTAAGGTTGGTGCCATGCATGAGTCTGAGTGTTCTACATATGTCTGTACCAGTGTGCATCAGAGTGTGGATCAACAAGGGTTGAGGTGGAGACGAAATGATTAAGGGGCCTAGTTTTGTTCAACTTCCTTATAACTTGTGGTATCATAGGGCAATGTTAAATTTTTCTTTAATCCAGCCTTCTTTTGTTTTTGAGTGTATGCTTTGTGATGCTTTGGGAAGGGGGGGGAGTTAAAATGTCCAAACCTTCCTGAACAATCCATCTCAGAAATGACTATTGTCTTTATGCTTTGTCTTTAACTGATATTTATAAATTCTGATATTTAAAAATACTTTCCCTAGAAAGCATTTGCCCAGAGGCAGGCAAATGTCTGTATTAAAAAAAAAAAAAATGACAGCCTGTACTACTTAGTGAGTTCCAGGCCAGCTGGGGCTACAGATGGGTCTAAACTGTCTTCAATACAAAACAAAACCAGAAACCAACTAACCCCTCCCCCCACCAAAATACTTTCACTGGGGCTGGGAGTAGAAGTCAGTGGTACAGAACTTACCTAGCCTGCATAGGTTGAATCCCAACATTGCCAAAAAGTAAAAGAGCTTTAACATTGAACCTAGATCCTCATACATACTAGGCAAGTGCTCTCTGCCACTGAGGTACTCCCCAGCTTAGTCTGTCTTTTTTTTTTTTTTTTTTTTTTTTTGAGACAGGGTTCTCCTTTTGTTCCGAGGGCTGGAGCTCACTATGTAGAACCAGGCTGGCCTTGCACTCACAGAGATCCCCTGCCTGCTCAATGGGATTAAGGCTGCGTGCCACTACACCTGGCCTCTTGTTCATGTTTTTGAGAACAGCTAAAAAGAGAGGGTGAGATCTCTGGTGACTTTGACAAAATAAAAACATGTGTACCACTCATCCTGTATAAACAAACCCAGATTACTGCTCCGATGTCTCCTCTTGGTTTTGTGTCTGACTTTGTTGCCAGCATTCAATGGGAATTCAGATAAGGGAGTGGTTATGTCTTTTCTTTTTCCTGGCCAGAAATCTGGTCCCAAGTCTTTTTTTAATTTTTATTTTGTATGTGTATGAGTGTACTGTCTGCATGTAGGTCGTGCACCCATGTCGTGCAGTACCTCGAGGTCACAAGAGGGTCGTCGGATTCCCTGGAACTGGAGCTAAAGATGGTTCCCAGCCGCCATGTGGGTGCTGGGATCGAACCCAGGTCTTCTGCAGAGCAGTCAGCGCTCTCAACTGCTAGGCCATCTAGCCCCCAAAGTCTTATAAGGCAGACAAGCGGAGCTGGAGAGATGGCCTAGCGGTTAAGAGCGCGACGCTCTTGCAGAGGACCTGGTTCGATCCCCAGCACCCACATGGGCGGCCGAGAACCGTCTGGGACCCATTCCAGGAGAACTCCAGTTCGGGGAATCCGACACCCTCTTCTGACCTCGCGGATTGCACGACAGGTGCACAGACCGGCATGCAGACATAACATCCATACACATACAGGAAAAAAAAAAAAAAAAAAAAAAAAGACAGACTAAGCTGGGGAGTACCTCAGTGGCAGAGAGCACTTGCCTAGTTGTATGAGGATCTAGGTTCACTGTTAAAGCTCTTTTACTTTTTGGCAATGTTGGGATTCAACCTATGCAGGCTAGGTAAGTTCTGTACCACTGACTTCTACTCCCAGCCCCAGTGAAAGTATCTTGGTGGGGGGAGGGGTTAGTTGGTTTCTGGTTTTGTTTTTGTATTGACAGTTTAGACCCATCTGTAGCCCCAGCTGGCCTGGAACTCACTAAGTAGTACAGGCTGTCATTTTTTTTTTTTTAATACAGACATTTGCCTGCCTCTGGGCAAATGCTTTCTAGGGAAAGTATTTTTAAATATCAGAATTTATAAATATCAGTTAAAGACAAAGCATAAAGACAATAGTCATTTCTGAGATGGATTGTTCAGGAAGGTTTGGACATTTTAACTCCCCCCCCCTTCCCAAAGCGTCACAAAGCATACACTCAAAAACAAAAGAAGGCTGGATTAAAGAAAAATTTAACATTGCCCTATGATACCACAAGTTATAAGGAAGTTGAACAAAACTAGGCCCCTTAATCATTTCGTCTCCACCTCAACCCTTGTTGATCCACACTCTGATGCACACTGGTACAGACATATGTAGAACACTCAGACTCATGCATGGCACCAACCTTAAACTCTTAGGTTGCCACAGTATGGAAAACTGTAGGACACTATGTGGATTCACATACGTGTTATAGGAGGTCCCCTCAAAAGATGAACCAACCCCAAAGCATGTAACCCCCACCCAACTGTATATCAATTCTGTATATCAAAACAGAGAGGGGCATGTTTATTCCACTGGGATCTCAGAATTTCCTGCAATTTGTTTTGCACAGCCGCAGGCAGGAAATAACCAAGAAATTCATGATAAAGCAACTACAGCCTGTGATATTCACAGGCAGCCTGTAAGGGAAGTTGGAGAAGAGAAAAGAAAATTCGTCATGTCAATACTAAAATATTAATAGTCTGCGTCCACACTGGCGGGGAACCTGGGTTAGTCATGCCATTCAACTATGGAAACTGACCTCAACACACCACCAGGGGGCGTTTCCAGCCCCACTGAAACAGAGCTGTTCAAGGAGTCAAAGTAATTAATAAAACACAACATGCTTATTTAAAGGAAGTCAAGCACATCTGACAAAAATTTAAAAACAGTGTCTTATGGGGATGGGTCTCTTGGTGGAGTCAGTGGATGGAGCTACACTGGAGGACATTTAAGGACACAAATCAGACTCTATAGACTGTATTAGCTATATAAGGGAGTTCATTAAATTGAGTGGAGCAGTGAGGGGGGCAGACAGGAGGGGATCTAACACCATCAAACCGCATCCTATGAGCCAGGAGTGGTATCATGAACGTAGGAAACAGGCTCTCGGACCACTGGGAACTTGCTCATAAAGAATCTAGCAATGGTCGACAGCTGCACAGACCATGCTGACTCAATCAACAAAGCCCAGATAGCTGGGGAAGGGGCAGCAGCCNACTACACCTGGCCTCTTGTTCATGTTTTTGAGAACAGCTAAAAAGAGAGGGTGAGATCTCTGGTGACTTTGACAAAATAAAAACATGTGTACCATCTCATCCTTATAAACAAACCCAGATTACTGCTCCGATGTCTCCTCTTGGTTTTGTGTCTGATTTTGTTGCCAGCATTCAATGGGAATTCAGATAAGGGAGTGTTATGTCTTTTCTTTTTCCTGGCCAGAAATCTGGTCCACAAAGTCTTTTTTTAATTTTTATTTTGTATGTGTATGAGTGTACTGTCTGCATGTAGGTCGATGCACCCATGTCGTGCAGTACCTCAGAGGTCACAAGAGGGCGTCGGATTCCCCTGGAACTGGAGCTAAAGATGGTTCCCAGCCGCCATGTGGGTGCTGGGATCGAACCCAGGTCTTCTGCAAGAGCAGTCAGCGCTCTCAACTGCTAGGCCATCTAGCCCCCCAAAGTCTTATAAGGCAGACTAAGCGGAGCTGGAGGATCGATCGGCCTAGCGTTAAGAGCGCTGACTGCTCTTGCAGGAGGACCCTGGGTTCGATCCCCAGCACCCACATGGGCCGAGAACCGTCTGGGATGACCCAATTCCAGGAGAAAATCCAGTTCCGGGGGAATCCGACACCCTCTTCTGACCTCCGCGGGCATGCACGACAAGGGTGCACAACTGCATGGAGACGTACATCCCTACACATTACAGGAAAAAAAAAAAAAAAAAAAAAAAAAAAAAATGAGCCCAGCAAGATGGCTCAGTGAGTAAGGGACTTGCTGCCAAGCCCGAGTTCAGTCCATGGATGCACCAGGTTGCAAGAGAGAACCAGCTCCTGCAAGCTGTCCTCGGACCTTCACACGTGTACAGAGAGAGAGAGAGAGAGAGAGAGAGAGAGAGAGATTAGTGCATTTCTCCCCCCGTAAGAGGAGGTTCTTCTACTAGAAGGCAAAAGAAGGCAATTATCAAAGACCTCAGCTAATCAAGGTATAGAGAAATTGACTACACAGTGCTTACCCCCCAGTGGAGCAGCTAAATCACACCCCTCGCCCCTAGGCTCAAAGATCTTTGCAGAAGAGGGGGCAGAAAGAGTACAAGAGATTGAGGAAACAGCATTTGCCAGAAAGCAGGGCAGTTGCATGTCTAAACTCACAGCAGTTGTGACAGCGAACACAAGACCTGTTCAAGCTCAGGCCAGATAAAATCCCAACATTCAGGGAAAGTTGGGCAGGAACTCCCACCCTATCTCAGGAGCCGTTAGAACTGATAGCTGCTGGCAGAGGAAGACTCAACTTCTGTAAAGGGTATGACCTTTGGTTGGTGGGCCACAATCCAGGTAAGGGTCCACATCAGAGTATTTGGGAAACACATATTGGATTTGATGGAGTTACAAAGAAGAGATGTGGGGTAGGTAAGGAGGTTGGGGGTGAATCTGGGTGGAGTTGGGGGAAGGTGGGAATATTATCAGACTACACTATGAAATTCTTGAAGATTAATAAAACCATTTTAGTAATCACCCATCCAAACAAACAAAACAAAACCCCCCAAACAACAAGCCAGAGCAGGAGATGGCACTCATGGGAGATCACAGAGCAATTTCAACCTTAGTGAGGTTTTTTTTTCCCCTATGGAACTCGAATTATGGTCTAGGGAGAAAGATGCATAAGAAACGCTCAGGAGATCCAGTGCAACAGTTTTCTCTAATATTCACACACAGCTCATTCTCCCCCTATGACACTAAGGTGCCAAGCCAGCATAACAGTGATGTCTCCCTGTTTTTTTTCCCCATTTTAATGTGTTGTGATGGCCTTTTGTAACTCCTTTCCCCCTTTAATACAGCCTTAGATACTCACTTAAGCCTGATGTCTCTCATTTAAAATCAATGAGGAGAGGCTAAGCAAAAAAAAAAAATAATAATCCCCTCACAGTCTTAGTGTTTTTGCATCATTGTCTGGGCACGTGGATTTCTTCTGTTGGTTGTGGGTCTGATGATGTCCTAGCCTGCCTTCGTTGAGCTGAAGTTTGATTCTTTTTTTTATTGTCAAGGCAGATTGGTTGCTACCTGATCATGTATAAGTTAGTTGATCTGTGCTTCAGGTTTTCTCTTCTGATTTTTTTCAATTTTTTATTATTTTTATTTTACGATATGAGTATACTGCTTGCATGTATGTACATGCACCCATGTCATGCAATGCCCATAGAGGTCAGAAGAGGGTGTCAAATCCCCCCCCCATCTGAAGTTACAGATGGCTGTTAGCTGCCCTGTGGGTGCCGGGAACTAACCTAGGTCTTCTGACAGAGCAGCCAGAGCTCTTAACTGCTGAGTCATCTCTGCAGCCCCTCTTTTGATTTTTTAATTGGCAGGGCCAGATGTTTCCAGGCAGGCTAGTCAGGAGCTCTCCAGGAGAGCAAAGGGACCTAGGTCCAACGTCATTGTTGGCAATCAACTGGACCGGTTCTCACTACATAAGCAGAAAAGATGTGATGTATGGAACGGCACATGACTGGGGCATGGTGCCCTCACGTGGTGGCACCTGGCTACTCACCCAGCTCATCTGGCGGACCTGGCACCCGTATCAGGAAGCTGTTCTTCTAATTCTTAAAAATAAAGCCAGCCAGGCATGGTGGCACACGCCTTTAATCCTAACATTTGGGAGGCAGAGGCAGGTGGATCTTTGTGAGATCCTGTCTCAAAAAAATAAATAAATAAATAAATAAATAAATAAAGCCAAACAAGGTGTGGTAGTACACGTTTTAATGCCAGATTGAGGAGGCCGAGGTAAGTGGATCTCTGTGAGATTGAGGCCAGCATGGTCTACACAGTCAGTTCCAAGTCAGCTGGGACTTCAAGAAGACCCTGTCTCAAAAACAAAACAACACAAAAGTCAATTAAGATCTATTTTGTGGGATCTGGTGTGATCACTCAGGGATAAATGTGCTGGCTGTCCCATTATGCAAGCCTGACAATCTGAGTTTTATCCCTAGAACTCACCAAAAGGTGGAAGGAGAGAGCCAATGTCCCCTAACCTTCCCCTACATCACACACACACACACACACACACACACACCATAAAAACACTCAGCAAGCTGGGCGTGGTGGCGCATGCCTTTAATCCTAGCACTCAGGAGGCAGAGACAGGCGGATCTTTGTGAGTTCAAGGCCAGCCTGGTCTACAGAGTGAGTTCCAGGACAGCTGGGGCTACAGGGAGAGCCTGTCTCCAAAAGACAAAAAAAAAACACTCAACAATAAAACTTTTTAACTCTTGGGGCTGGAGAGATGGCTCAGTGGTTAAGAGCATAGACTGCTCTTGCAGAGGAACCAGGTTCGATTCCCAACACCCAGATAGTGGTTAAGAACCATCTTTAAGCCAGGCATGGTGGCACATGCCTTTAATCCTAGCACTTGGGAGGCAGAGGCAGGGATTCTTGAAGTCCACAGGGCAACCTCGGTCTACACGTGATTCCAGCCCAGCTAGAGATTCAGAGAGCCGGTCTCAAAAAAAAAAAAAAAAAAAAAAACCACTTTTTTTTAATTTTTGTATGTGTATGAATGTACTGTCTGCATGTAGGTTGGTGCACCCATGTCGTGCAATGCCGCAGAGGTCAGAAGAGGGCATCGGATTCCCCTAGAACTGGAGTTAAAAACAGTTCTTAGCGGCCATGTGGGTGCTGTGAATCGAACCCAGGTCCTCTGCAAGAGCAGTTGGTGCTCTTAACTGCTGAGCCATCTCTCCACCCCCCCCAAAAAAAACCTTTTTAACTCTTTTAGTGGTGTGTGTGTGTGTGTGTGTGTGTGTGTGTGAATGTGAGCACACTTTTGCCAGACTGTGCCTATAAAGGCAAGGTGTAGCATGGGACAGTCCTCCAAAAGAAAACACTGACTTTGGATGTCAAATGCCTTCTGAGGGAAAAGAAGAAGCCCGGAGAGTCAGCTACCCCTCCCAACCAGCCAGTTGGCCTTGGCTGTATAAGGGGGAGGGACTAAACACAGAGAGTTCCAGGGGGCAGGTGTCTCCCGAGTAGCCATCTTGGGCAGAGGTGATAGAGTCCATGTGGGGACCCTGTATGGACATGAGGAAAGGCAAGGTGACGCCTTTCCTGTAAGTAACCCCGTCACCCATTTGCTCTGTAAGCAAGCCCAATTAAACTGTCTAGAATCTTCCAAACCATGGTTTGGAGAGTCTTCCTTATGTTTCCTTTTGGGAGGGCAAGGGGGGGGGGCTGGTCACCGCTGGAGCACTGATTCTTTTAAAACTAACCAACCACAAAGCACTGAGGTTGGAACCCCAGCCAATGGGAAAGAGACACAGTACTCTTGCTTTAGGGTAAATATGCATCAAACTTCTGGCTCTGTGGAGCTTGCTTGTTCTCAGCGATGGAACGATCCCTTCTGCAAAAGTAAAAGCTGCCGTGCAGAGTTATGTTGGATTTGTCTGTGTGCGTTTGTATGATATTACTAGGGTTCTTAGACCTCAGATTTTATTTTCAACAGAGGTCAGAGGGCAAATTTCAAGAACCCCTTTTGGTTCTCTGTCTCCCGCTCCGGTTCCAGGATCAAACTCCTGTGGTCAGGTTTGCTTTGCAAATGCCTTTACAGGTCGCGCCAGCTCATCAGGCTTGCTCTTCATTCAGCTTTGAAAGACCTGAATTTCGAAGAAGTAGTAGAAATTGAAGTAAGAGCTTTCTAGGCACAGCAGGGGCAGGTAGGAATGGGGGACAGCACCGAGTGAGGTAGCTGAACATATTGTAACAGCACAGAGGGACAGAGGGCAGAAATTTCAGCCAGAGTCCCATGCGTCCAGAAGATGCGCAGTGGAAGGAGGAGCCGTGTGCCTGCAGAATTTCTTTTTTTTTTTTTTTTCAAATTAGTTTTTATTGATGCTTTGTGCATTTCATACATTTTTTCCAATTCAGTTCAGGCTTATTTCCCTTTCCCTCCCCCCCCACCCCCACTCCATCCCAGATCATGCATTCTGCCATGACTGTCCTGCATCTTTCTCTCAGTTTTTTTTTTTTTTTCATTTTTAGCTATAAGTGATAATCCATGAGTACAAGCATCCTTCATGCAAAACCTATCTGCAGGCTGTTGTGCCCAAACACCTACAGCCCCACCATCCAGTGGGGGGTGACAGGTTGTTTGTTCAATCAAGTTGATCAAATGAGTGTCCAGACTACATTGCTGTAGTTTCACCATTCACCCCAATAGCAGCCCTTACATTCTACCACGCCCCCTCTTCCGCAGGTTGTTCCCTAGGCTTAGAAAAGGGGCACAGGTGGATGAGAGGTAAAACAGTCCACTCTCTCTGGAGCTGTTAACTTGGACTCTGGTCAATTCTGGCTGTTTCCTTTCATGAGCTGACAGTTTGTCCAGGAATAACCTTTCGATCCTACTGGCCTGGCGCGTTATGGCGTCTCGCCTGCAGGATTTCAAAAGGAATCCCTAGGACTGTCTTTTGAAGCCAAGGGAGAGGTTTTCCGAACCGGGCTGTGCCTGGTCCGTCTCCTGCCTCTTAACCTTTGATTTCTTTGCCAAAATATTTTAAGAGGTCTTCATGTCAGTGTAGAGAGCATGGATCAAATGGATATATAATTATCCTGTTCCCTAAAGACTGTTTTAAATAGAAAGATATTTATAAGACACTATCCTAGCCAGTTAAGCCTGCAAGTAAATGCCACTAGTTATGACCAGTTGAGCAGCTACCATTGTTAGCTCTACATTTGATGTCCTGAACTAAAGCTGTAACCATTGAACTATAACTCCTCATGCACCTCCTCCCCAGCTGACCTACAATCTACTTCTTTTCTCTATGAATTTTCCTATTTTAGCCACTTCATAAGAACGAAAAAAAATTTTTGGTCTTTTCCAGACAGGGTCTCCCTGTAGCCCCAGCTGTCCTGGAACTCGCTACATAGACCAGGCTGGCCTTGAACCCACAGAGATCCACCTGCCTCTGCTTCCCAAATGTTTGGGATTAAAGGAGTGCACCACCATTCCTGGCAAGAATGAATTTTTATGAATTTTTTTTGTCTTTTTGAGACAGGGTCTCCCTGTAGCCCCAGCTGGCCTAGAACTTGCTTTGTAGACCAGAACTCACAGAGATCTGCCTGTCTCTGCCTCCCAAGTGCTGGGATTAAAGGCATATGCTACCACACCCAGCAATAAAGACAGTTTTAGCCACCATGTGGGTGCTGGGAATCGAACCCGGGTCCTCTGCAAGAGTAGTCAGTGCTCTTAACCACTGAGCCATCTCTCTAGCCCCAAGAATGAATTTTTTTTGTTTTTTGTTTTTTTTCGAGACAGGGTCTCCCTGTAGTCCCAGCTGTCCTGGAACTCACTCTGTAGACCACGCTGGCCTTGAGCTCACAAAGATCCACCTGCCTCTGCCTCCCAAGTGCTAGGATTAAAGGCATGCGCCACCACACCCGGCATGAATTTTTTTTTTTTATGTGTATGAGTGTACTGTCAACATGTAGGTTGGTGCACCCGTGTCGTGCAATGCCACAGAGTTCAGAAGAGGGCATCAGATTCCCCTGGACCTGGAGCTAAAGACGGTTCTCACCGGCCATGTGGGTGCTGGGAATCGAACCCAGGTCCTCTGCAAGAGCAGTCGGCACGCCCAACCACTGAGCCATCTCTCCAGCCCCAAGAATGAAAATTTTAAAACATAGGCCATTTTGTTTCTTGGTTCATGCTTTCTGGTTTGCCCGTGTTGCAGCTTGTGCGAGGACTTGTTTATTTTATTTTATTTATGCTGTATTTATTATTGTTATTGTTAATTTCTTGTTTTCTGAAACAAGGTTCTCACTCTACAGCCCAGGCTGCCCTTGAAGAATTAGAAATGTCCTACCCGGGTTCCTAAATGCTGGGTTTCCAGGCCTGAGCCCCTACATTTGCCTCCAGAGCTTCATCTTGTGGCTGTTTTAATACTTCAGTGTATTCGTATGCCGTAATGATTGGTGTGTGCCTGTTGATGGACATGTGAGTTATCTCCACTGATTGCCTGCTGTTGGGAACTCTGAGTCTCTTTAGCATTCTGAGTGTGTACAATGGGAGCGTAGGGTCCCATGACAGTGCTCGTCAGCTCTGTTGGGAGCTGACTGCCTGCACAGAGGCCGCAGCAGTTCATGTTCTCATAGGAGAGTCCCAGTCTCTGCACATTCCCCCCAAAGCTTGTGTGTTCCAGCTTTTTCTGCTAATTTGGACATGACCATTGTCATCTTGAATCACAGCAGCTATGATCACCTGCATGAGACCTTCAAGGGATTGGGCAAGTACTTGTGACAAAATGTGAAGGTAGTGTCTTTTTTTTTTTTTTTTTTTTTTTTGTCTTTTTGAGACAGGGTCTCCCTGTAGCCCCAGCTGTCCTGGAACTCACTCTGTAGACCAGGCTGGCCTTGAGCTCACAAAGATCCGCCCGCCTCTGCCTCCCAAGTGCTAGGATTAAAGTCATGCGCCGCCCAGCTGAAGGTAATGTCTTAAAGGGATGGGACTCTCCGTGGACCCAGTGAATGGGCTCACACTGAAGGACATTTAGGAGCACAAATCAAAGACTATAGACTGTATTATCTGTTTATGAAAGGAAATTAAGTTGGGTAAGTGGCAGCAGAAGGAGGCTAATTACAGAGTTCCACAACTGGACACACACAGAGAATATATGGCTGGGACATGCCCAGCCCTAAGTGACACATCCACAGCGGAACCTCAGCACCTAAGGCTCATGGAACATAGTAGAGCAGAGGGTAGAGAGAATACTCATCTATCCCTCAAGTCTCACCAGCAAATGTTCCTCAAGCAACAGAATTCGATGCACACAGAAGACTACAACTGCCCAGGTTTTAGAGACTAAGAGACCGCAGAGTGTGTGGCCCTGGATAGGACTCCTGTATTAAACCTCACCCACCCATGGTTTGCCCAGGACTCCATTTCAGAAGAGGCAGTGGAAAGATTTTAAGAGCCAGGACTAGTGCATGAACATGCTGAAACAGAGGTTTTCAGGCCCCTGGGAACTTGTTCTTATTAACTTGAAACAATAATATCAGCATGCACAAGACCCATGTCCACTCAGACAAAAGCCCAGCATAGAACTAGAGAAATGGGCAGCAGTCCCCAACATTAGCCAAGGGACTATTGGGTGCACAGACCTACATGCAGACAGTACATTCATACACATAAAAAATAAATAAAATTGGGGCTGGAGAGATGGCTTAGCAGTTAAGAGCACCAACTGCTCTTGCAAAGGACCCAGGTTCAATCCCCAGCACCCACATGGCAGCTCCAGTTCCAGGGGAATCCGACACCCTCTTCTGACCTCCGTGGCATTGCACAACACGGGTGCACAAACCTACCTGCAGACAGTAATTCATACAAATACAAGAATAAATAAAATTTTTAAATATATTTAATAAATAAATAAATGAAATTTTAAAAAATTCACCCACTTATAAAAAATAAAAAAAGAAGCAGCCAGGCATGGTGGCACATGCCTTTAATCTCAGCACTCAGGAGGCAGAGGCAGATGGATCTCTGTGAGTTCAAAGCCAGCCTGGTCTACATAGTGAGTTCCAGGACAGCTGGGGCTACAGGGAAACCCTGTATCAAAAANGTTTTAAATATTTATTTTATTTATTTATTTATTTATTTATTTATTTATTTATTTATTTATTTAAGTCTGTAGTCCCAGCTGGAACTTGTTATGTACACCAGGTTGGCCTTGAACTCACAGAGATCCACCTGCCTCTGCCTCCCCAGTGCTGGAATTAAAGGCATGTAACACCATGCCTGGCCTTATTTTTTTTTTTTTTTTGGTCTTTTCGAGACAGGGTCTCCCTGTAGCCCCAGCTGTCCTGGAACTCACATTGTAGACCAGGCTGGCCTTGAACTCACAAAGATCCGCCTGCCTCTGCCTCCCAAGTGCTAGGATTAAAGGCGTGCGCCACCACGCCCGGCTGGCCTTATTATTTTTATTTTGAGCATATTGCCTGCTTGTATCTAAGTGCATCTATGTAGTACATCTAGCAAGTGCAAGCCACTTCTGACCCCATGGAGGTCAGAGGAAGGTGTCAGATTCCCTTGGAACTAACGTTATGGATGGTTGTTAGCCACCATGCAGGTGCCAGGAACGGAATCTGTGTCCTCTGCAAGGGGAGCCAGTGCTCTTAACTGCTGAGCAGCCTCTCCAGCAACCTGTTATTTATATTTAGTATATCTTTTTAACTTACACATAGTATTTGAAGATCATTAATTTTTGTAAATTACCAACATTCTTACTTCTTTTTTATATAATTTTCATTCCAATTAAAACAGACTTTCCATTCATTGCCTTTTGTTTTATGCCATAGAATTTCTAGTTTTTGCACACAGAAATGCCAAGTTTGGGTATGTGGAGAAGTGGCTCAAGGTTAAGAGTGCTTGGTGCTCTTTCAAAGGACTGGAGTTGTTCAATTCCCAGCAAGCTTATTGGGCGGCTCACAACTGCCTGTTCCAGGTACTGGGGCTTCATCAAAGATCAGACTAATCCCTCTACAAAGTCCTTGTTCTAGTGGCAACAAACCAAAAATCAACAAGGGCCTTTAAAGGAGGAGCAAGGTCGACAAGAACCTCAGAAGGAACAGAGTAGGGAAAGGTCAGAAAGTGGAAGACCCGGGGTCACTAGAGGAGACAGTCAGACAAGACAGCCCACAAGCTCATGGACACACCAAGGGAGCTTAGGGCAGTGCACAGTGAAGAAGCTATCAGTAGTGTAGACACCTGAGAAGAGACTGTGATACAGAGGAAAGAACAAGTTCATGGCCATTGAAGGAATACAGGTCACACTCCTGACCTCTACCCAGTAGGACACGCACACAACATACACACACACACACACACACACACACACACACACACCATACACACAACCATGGCTCAGGAATAAATGTACCGACTCAGAACCCAACTCTCTGTCAAATACAAAGTTTCCAATATTGACAGAATTTTCTTGCATTGCTTCTAGCCTCACTTCTAACCTCCTTGAACGTTCCTGCCACTGCCTCTCATCATTGCACCGGTGCTGCCCCATGTTGCTGAAGGGAAGAATGTAGTTCTACTTGTCCACAATCTGAGATCCAAGGAAAGCTTTGTCTGCTTTAAAGGGTTCAGCACAGAATTTTCTGATGAAATTTTAGAGTATTTAATTCTGAGTAATTCAAGTAACTCAGGGCCTGCGTACATATTTTTGCTGTTAGACAGTCAAAGGTGAGCGAATGCGATAAAATGATTGTTTCTCAATGATGTTTAAATTCAGAATCGACCCTTTAATCCTAGCACTTGGGAGGCAGAGGCAGGCGGATCTTTGTGAGTTCAAGGCCAGCCTGGTCTACAGAGTGAGGTCCAGGACAGCTGGGGCTACAGGGAGACCCTGTCTCAAAAAGACCAAAAAAAAAAAAAAATTCAGAATCGACAATTTTGGCCCTATTTAGGGTTCTTACCTCATAACTTGTAGGACCGCTATGGATGTGGACGACAATATTAGATGACTCCTGAGAAGGACGAAGTGATGGGGGGGGGGGATGTGGGATACAGTGTGAAAGACTATGTATCAGCATAACAGAGTCTCATTCTACAAAGATCCCGCCACAAAGAACTGTGAGAGGATGAAATGATGGGTGTGGGGGGGATGGGATGTGGGATACAGTGTGAAAGACTATGTATCAGCATAACAGAGTCTCATTCTACAAAGGTCCCTCCACAGCAAAGAACTGTGAGAGGATGAAATGATGGGTGTGGGGGGATGGGATGTGGGATACAGTGTGAAAGACTATGTATCAGCATAACAGAGTCTCATTCTACAAAGGTCCCGCTACAAAGAACTGTGAGAGGATGAAATGATGGGTGGGGGGGGTGGGATGTGGGATACAGTGTGAAAGACTATGTATCAGCATAACAGAGGCTCATTCTACAAAGGTCCCTCCACAAAGAACTGTGAGAGGATGAAATGAAGAGCACAGGAAAATTAAGGAAATAGGACACAAGGTCAGCAGCCACGGGGACCCTGGAACAACCATAAAATCAACTGTGATGCAGACACCTGAGATGCCCTAAAAAAAGATGGCAAAGAGGCAAAGGCAGCTTACCCTCTCTCTGCTAAGAATGTTTCTGTCCCCATGGCTAAGCAAGTGTCAGCTTACCATTTCTGCTATCCAGTGTAGACACCCATCCAGAATAAATGAACATGAAATGCAGTGTAAGAAATGAATAAATGATTAGAAACAAACATCTTTTTTTTTTTTTTTGGATGTGTATGAATGTACTGTCTGCATGCAGGTTTGTGCTCCCGTGTCGTGCAATGCACACGGAGGTCAGAAGAAGGTGTCGGATTCCCCTGGAACTGGAGTTCTCCTGGAATTGGAGTTACAGACGGTTCTCAGCCGCCATGTGGGTGCTGGGGATCGAACCCGGGTCCTCTGCAAGAGCAATCGGTGTTCTTAACCGCTAGGCTATCTCTCCAGTCCAGTAGTTGGCATTCTTAACCACTGAGCCATCTCTCCAGCCCCGAGAAACATTTTTATTTATTTTTTATCTATTTATTTTTATTTTTTGTATGTGTATGAATGTACTGTCTGCATGCAAGTCTGTGCACCCGTGTCGTGCAATGCCGCGGAGGTCAGAAGAGGGTCTCGGATTCCCCTGGAACTGGAGTTCTCCTGGAATTGGAGTTACAGATGGTTCTCAGCCGCCATGTGGGTGCTGGAGATCGAACCCGGGTCCTCTGCAAGAGTGGTGGGCGCTCCTAACCACTAGGCCATCCCTCCAGCCCCAAGAAACTTTTTTATTTTAAAATTTATAACATCAAGTATTATAGAAACTATGTAAATATAGTATTCAGGAAACACTGACAGGAAAACTATATCCATTCAGATGCCAACAAACCCTTCTCCTCACAACCTCCCAGCATGTATCCCCCAGGGACCCTTCCTTCTCCAGCTGCTCGTCCTTCCCCTTTCACATCTTATAGGTTGTGCTGACCTCACCACCCCTTTCCGTAAAAGCTTTTTTACATATCACGGACTCCTTTCTGTTTGTTTTTCTGGCTTCTTCCCACATGCATACACACATACAAATATACATGTGTGTACACATATATGCATATTTAATATCTAGAAGCTAGGTTATCCATCTAAAAGGCAACCTACCTTACTTGTCTGTCTGAGCCCATATTTCCTCACTTAATACAATGTTTTCTAGAGACATTCATTTTCTTTCAAGTCTTACACTTTCATTCTTTCTTATTTTTATTTTTATGTGTATGAGTGTATTGTCTATATGTATGTAAGGTCACCAGTGTTGTGCAATGCCCACAGAGGTCAGAAGAGGGCATCAAATCCCCTGGAACTGAAGATAGTTGTTAGCTATCCTGTGAGTCCAGGGAATCAAATGCAGGTCCTCTGCAAGAGCAATTAGTGCTCTTAACCACAGAGCCATCTCTCCAGCCCCACTTTTGTCCTTCTTTAAGGCTGAATAAAATTCACTGTGTACCTGCGCCACACATTCATTATCCATTTGTCTGCGGATGAACATCAAGACTGCTTCCAATTAAGAAAGAATTTGCTGGGTGTGGTGGCACACGCCTTTAATCTTAGCACTTGGAGGCAGAGGCAGGTGGATCTTTGTGAGTTCAAGGCCAGCCTGGTCTACAGAGTGAGTTCCAGGATAGCTGGGGGCTACAGGGAGACCCTGTCTTGAAAAAAGACAAAAAAAATTGCAATAAACTGATATGCAAATATCTCTATGTTAGGATACTTCAGAGAAGGGATTAACATCTAGAATACATAAAGAACTTTAAAACAGAGATCTCCTGAGCCCAGTGGAAGGAAGAGCAGGAGACAGGTAGGAACTGGGTGCCTCAGCAGAGCTGACTGTTGATCCCTTGGTCCACCAGTCTTTGGCTTGATTGGCGTTTGTGGCTGTGGGGTCGGAGTTATCCTCCCAGCTGGGATTAGAGGTGCAGTCTTTGGCTTGATTGGATTTTGTGGCTGTGGGGGCGGAGTTATCCTCCCAGTCTGTATTAAAGGTAGGCTTGTGTGCCTCTTGAGATCTGAGATCTCCTGAGCCCAGCGGAAGGTACTGCGGCACGGGCTGACGAGCCNTTTATATATATATCAATAAATGTTTCATATTTTGAAAGCTGTAAATAATCAGGAAAATTCACACCATTTCAAATCACTCGATGTTACATTTGAAGTATACATCAGCCCTTATTTTAAAAGCTATTGGTTATTTTACTTTAGTGTATGAATGTACTGCTGCATTTGTAAGTGCACCGTTTCATGCAATGCCCACAGAGTCAGAACAAGGCATCAGAACCCTGAACTTAAGTTAGACACTTGCTGGCTGCCATATGGCCAACCTAGGCGCTCTGCAAGAGCAGCCAGGCTCTTAAGTGCTGAGCCAACTGTCCAGCCCAAAGCCTATATTTGCTTCCTTCAAGAATTCTACTGCACGGCTAGAGAATAGCTTTGGTGGGAGGACTACTGCTGCCCTGCAGAGAACCAGTTTGATTCTCAGCACCCACATAGCAGCTAACAACTGTCAATAGCTCCAGTTCCAGGGGAACTCAATGTACAACATGGGTGCACTTACATACAGGTATGTCATACATTTATACACATAAAATAAAATTAATAAGTACATTTTATTAAACTAGGAAAATATGTCTATTCTGAAGACTGGAATTTAGACTATGAGTAGGTGACTCATATCAGATGATAGACTGATGTTTATCCAGGTGACAGGAGAAAGAATATGGAGCAGTGAGAACATTTAGAAGAATTTTCTGGAAAAGCAAAGACTGGAACTCCTCCCAGTTGTACCTGTGGCTAATTTAGACCCACGTATCAGTTCGTTCCTTCCCACTCTGTTCTGAATTCCAAGGTCACTGAAATACTCTTGTCGTGTTATTTGTGCACAATTCCTTTTGCTATATGGGGACTTCAAATGTAAATGTTTTATTTTTGCCCTGCGGAAGGGAATCAAGGCTGTGAGGGCTTGTCTACTTTTAGATATGGAGCTGATATGGTTTCCAGCAAGGTCAACAGCAAATGCTAGCATGTGACCACAGCGTGACATGGACACACAGAGCTCTGCTATTATTCGAGTCACAGCTGAATATTTATAGAACAGTGAATAATAATGAAGTGGCCAGAATGTAGTAGTTCAGTAAAACGCAATCAGGATAGCATCATCACCATAGCATACCTTCCTGGGAGAAACTAGGGGAGCACAGGCATTGTGAAGATATCTCCACAGCAAGCATTCTTACATAAACTTTCTCATGAGACAAGGCTTTCCAGGCATACATGCTTGAGGTTACTGAATAATTAACCAAGCATATTTTTTAAGTCATAGGACCCCTATCTCAAAATCCCTTCATCTGGACCTATGGAGGGCTATGAATCAGCACAAAATGACTGACACAGAATATCCAGGGATGTCCAAAGTAAAGAGTGATATAATCTGTTATAGTTTTAGCAAGAAGCCGCCTTTGTGTGATTTTCTATAAGAGGTCCTTGGGATCAAGGGCATGTGTGGTCTTGCCTGGTGGGCACCTGATTGCCAGGCTCTGTACCTTCGCCCAGAGAAAACAGAGCAGGTTTCCTTTGCCAGTGGCTCTGAGAATTTTGTTTAATCTCCTGGCTCCATGGGCCCTCCTTTCCTGTTATCCCCCCATCCCTACTTGTCCTTTATACAGAGTCTGTGCATCAGCAGGGTCCTGCAGGAGGAGCTAGCCGGTGAGGGGAACAGCTGCAGGCTCTTCCTAGACAGATCCAAGACAGCAAGCCTCAGGCCCCAGGTAGCAGTTTCTGAAAATGTAGTGTTGAAAGAAATTCTATACATGACACTGAACAACCCTGTAAGGACTGTCCTTGACAGGCATGGTGGTCCACAGCACTTCAGAGGCAGAGACAAACAGATATCTGTGGTTGGTTAGCCTGGTCTATATGTTTACAGCCAAGCTCCAGCAGCTGATTCCAGGCAGGGGCAGGAAGGTGGGGCAGAGTTCCTGTTCCAACATAATACCATGGGCTCCCTTTGCAGTGAACTCACTTCCCAGGTGGGAAGTCCTGCCAAGATACTGCAGTAGGGTATCTGCCAGAATGTGTGAAAGTGGACCCATGTTCAAGAAGGCTAGACTAACATTATATTGTTGTTTTTTAATTTATCTAATGTAAGTATATGCTTGCATGTGTGTCGTGCTTCTGTACAGTGCAATGGCCTTAGGGGTCAGAGAGGTTCAGAACCCTGGAACTGGAATAGGGACAGTGTTAGCCACCATTGTGGGTGCTAGACTCAAACCGAGCAGCTGGAGTTGTTAATCGCTGAGCCATCTCTCCAGCCCTCTTAATAATCTATAGGTGGAGAGATGGTCAGCGGTTAAGAGCAATGATTGCCCCTGGAAAGGACCTGGGTTCAATCCCGTGCCCACATGGTGGTAAGATCATCTTTAGCTCAGCTTTATCCCAGCATTTGGGAGGCAGAGGAGGAGATCTCTGTGAAGGTGCAAGCCAGCATGGTCTACATAGAGAGCTCTTGGCCAGCTGGAGTAAAAGACACTGTTCCAGAATAGCCAAAAAAAAAAAAAATGTAGGGAGAGAGGAGAATGGAGAGAGAGTTGAGGAAGGCACAACAAAACAAATACCTGGCCTCTCCCACACAATAATCTGTAAAACACAGGATACTATTGGAAGAGGGCAGAGAGCTGGGTGGTGTCAGTTTCCCAAATGTCTAATAGCCTGTTTCTCTTTCTGTCCATTACTCCCCAGGCTAGCCAGTCTCCAAGTGCACTGCCCCAGTGCAGCCAGTATGTCCCCACCTAACCTCCAACACCTGCATTAGAAGCCTAAATTGCCAATAGTTTTCACAGCGATCTAAGGCGTGGAAGTCTCTTTCTTTCATTTTATTTTCACTGGATGTGCGGCTGTTTACTGACGGACTATGCCTCTCTTGATCCCAATTTCGTGATTGGTAGGGGTTATTCTCCTTATTAAAACTCTAGTATACATCTGTGCACATGTGATATTTTTTAAGATTTGACTTCTTTTTTGCAAAAATTGCTTAGTCAAAAGTTGTAATTATTTTGCTTTGGCAGAAGGAAGTAAACAGCCCACCAAACACCCAGCTATGAAATAACAGACCTTAGGCTTGAAGGGCAAGGGTGGGTGAAGTTTAGAGAAATCGAATTGATCTTGGCTTCTGATACATCTCCACGTGTCTTTCTTTCTATTAGGTTCTTCTGTGCTGATGTGATGGAGAAGAAGGGACAGCAACACAGCTACCTCACTGTGCTGGGAAACTCTGGATGCACTGAAAGGTCTGGGACAGTGATCCTCCTGGAAACCCCAGGGAACCCAGTGCTTTTATTGGCAAAGTTCCTGGGTAAACTTCTTAATCCCCATCCAGGTAATTCCTATTGACTTAGTTCAATTTGGTTTTCAAATTTACATGCAAATATCTTTACCATCAAAGAAGGCACAGGAGAACCTGGTTACATACAGTTTCCTATAAATCTTAAGAGGAGTGAGATAACTTCCTGGGCCTTTTCTGTTTGCTATTTAAAAGAAATGGTCAGAGTAGCATTTTTAAGCAGTTCCATGAAGAGACTATCAGCTAATCCTAATACCGGGTGAAATTACAGCATTACAGTAAGTGAAGGGCATCACAGGCTCTGGAGGCCTTTGTTTTGTTTACACAATCATGGCGCTGAAAAAAGGACATCCACAGAAGCAAAGTAACAGATGGAGAAAAGAGACGAAAGAAAGGCAATCATACTTTAGGACTTCCTGAGGGTTTATTAAAGAGTCAGCACAAAATGACGCCTGCGATGCTGGGGACCCCCAAAGTAAAAGCGTGATGGCCTCTGTCATATGGTTCATTTTGGTAAGAGGCTGTGGGACCACGGGACCATGTGCTCTCGCAGGTGTCCACCACAGTGGCCTGAGTGACTCTCCGTGGAGAAAGCAGAGCTTGTCTCAGGCCCCAGCTGCTCTGAGACTCTTCTTTATCTCCTGGCTCCTCCCGAAACACCAATCCAGACCCGGAACTCTGCATCCACACGCGCTGAGCTGATGGGGAGCAGGCACTGGACCGGCCCCCACGCCAGTGGCCCCCGGAAACCCCAATGCCCCGCCAAGTCTCCTCAGTTGCCCTTTCAGAAAACTTGCCTCGGAGCCTGCTAACGTGTCTTGGTCCCCAGGCAAGAGAGAAGCACAGATGTCACCTTGGCTCCCCTGCTGCTCTGGCTCCTTGCTGATCTCCAGGGTCTACTGGTCCGGATCTGGCAGGTCACAGACCTCAGGGTTACGTGTGCACCCGCACGGTTATGTGTTGTTGTGTGTACAGGACACAGGAAGAAGAGCAGAGCGAACGATGAACCTGCTGGCTTTTGGTTCCTGTTGCACCAATTCAGGGCTCTGGACGACGTGTACTGCGCTGACTGTGACACCTAAGGAGGGGTCTTGGGCCCTGGGCAGGAAATTTATATCGCAAGGCTGGGCTCCCACCCCACCAATGCTCCGCCTTCAGGCTTAACAGACAATAGGAGATCTCTAAACCCGAACAAAGTTTTAACTATTACCTGTTTCAGAAGAGCACCGGAAGTTCTGGATTCTCCTCTGGTTCTCTTGCTTTCCCGCCTTTCTCCTACTCATAGGTCCATATCACCTGGCCCCTTGTCTATTATCTGTCAGTCCATCCATCCAGTCTGTCGTCTAGGTATCCATATAGGCATATAAATGACAGCGAGTCATGAAACAACTTATTCAATAGAACAAACATTATTCAAAGTACCTTCCGCAGGGCACCAGCTCTCTAACTCCAGCAATGGCCGCCTGGAGCGTCCTTCCCTCCTTCCTTTCTCCCCGCTTCCCAGCTCCTGCCTGCCCTCACCCTTTCCAGTTTGCTGGAATGAATCGAAATCCGAGCTGGAGTTCTCTCTCCCCACAGCTTGGAAAACCGAACTTGGAGACTAGGCACGAATTTGACCCCCCCCCCCCACATCCCCCTTTCCTTCCGAGAAACAGCTGAAGTTCCCGGCCAAATCCTGTAGGCCTGCAGTTCTTGTTGGTTGGTGATTTTCGCTCCTGGGGTTTTGTCCATGCTGTCTTTTTCCTGTGCCGCCCGGCCGGCTCCACAGACCCTGCCTCCAGCTGGTTGTGGGTTTGCAGTGGTGGCTGTGGGCTGTGGGCAGGAGCCACCTGCGCTCACCCTCCTCTTTATGGGCTCTAAGGCTTTGCTTAGGGGAAACTGAAACTTTAGCTTTTCCACGCAGCCACAGGTCTTGTCTGGCACAGTACCAGGTTTAATTCACTGCTGATTGATCAGGAAGTGGATTATCTACATCTACGTGCCTCCATCCTCCCTTGAGCACTGGCAGTGAGCCAATATAATAAAACAGATAAAAAGCAAAATGAAGATTTCATGTCTTTTGGCAAACTTGATCAGTCACATAAAAGGATACAAACAAGCAGATGAATTCTTTCCAGGCCCTAGAAAGTAAAGTCGGCAATGGATTGAGATAGTGAAAAAAGAAGGAGAAGAAATACAAACAGAGAAAGAAAAAGAAGAAATCGAAAGAGAGAGAAAGAGAAAAGAAAGAAGAGAAAGAAGGAGAAAGAAAAGAGAAAGAAAGAAAGAAAGAAAGAAAGAAAGAAAGAAAGAAAGAAAGAAAGAAAGAAAGAAGAAAAGAGATATACTAGAAATGAAAAACTCAGTGAATCAAATAAAAAAATCACCATCTAGAAGAAAGAGTGTCAGGCTTGGAAGATGAGGTTCATGAATTATTACCGAATGAGAGGGGCAGCAAGTCCACTGAACCAGACCCCTCGGTGGATGGAAACAGCAGTTTATTTGAGAACAGACTGCTGGGCTGCCCATAGGGGAACAGAGAAAGGACAGCTGGCGAAGAAGCAGAGCGGGGTTTTATACACACCTAGGGACTTCCCATGATGCTCTCCCCTGGGTGCTGAAGGCTGGGGAGTGGGAAGTTGTAGCTTCCTGGTAAGCAGGGGGTTTACAGGGTTTCTGCAAAACCTGGTTTCTGAGAAATGCTGTTTCGATTTCCTTTCTGGTTGAGGCCCAGTTAACATGACATTCTGGGGAACTTGCAGCACTGTCGCCATTTGGGGACCTAAGAATTACATCCACACAAGAGTAAACTTAATAAATAAACATGACCACAATGTCCATGAACTTTGGAATATGATCAAGACACCTAACAAGAATCTGTAAGACAGACAGAATTTGGACAACCAGTAAAGGCACAGAGAATGTATTCAATCAAATTATAATAGAAAATCACACAATCTAGAGAAGGAAATAGAACATCCAACATAGGGACATTGTATGAGGCCTCATATAGACTATGACCAGAGAAGACCTCTCTTACACTATCAGAGAGACGAAGCGAGATATCATAGAGTTAGTAGAGGTCATATGAATCAAAGATTAAGATATATCAAATAGATTTTAAAACTTTTCTAAGCTTTTAAAAAGTATTTTTTGAATATTTTTCAAATTAAAAGTTTGCAGGGGGGCTTGTGGGGAGTAGGCAGGCCGTTTAAAGGCTGAGGCTAGGAACTGCAAAAAAAGTTGCAAGGGGAAAATGCCAAATCGCCTACAAAAGCAACCACATCAGATCTCCGGGCAGCTACCCTCAAAACCAGGAGAGTGTAAAATGATGTGTTTGTGTGTGTGTGTGTGTGTGTGTACACGCGTGAAGGCCATGAAGCCACACAAGGGATCATGAGATTGGGAAGAGACCTTAAGGGAGAGAGAAAATAGAGTGCTATGAGTTCCTGTGATGGGAACGCAGCGGGTGAGACGCAGAAGGCCTGAGGGCGTACAGGGTGCAGGTGCCCTGCTGAGGGGGGCAAATGAGAACACAATGGAATATGTTGGTGAAGACACCATGATGAAACCTATTATTTTGTATGCTAACCAAATAATTTCATTGAAAAGATGGGAAATGGGCTAGTGAGATGAATCTGCAGGTATAAGTGTTTCTATGTGAGTTCCTGACCTGAGTTGGACCTCCAGAGTGCATAAAAATCCCAGATGCTGTGACTCACATCTGTAATCCCAGCTCTCCTACTATCAGATGGGAGGTAGGAAGAGGAGAATGGGACAAAGTTGGCAAGCCAGCTGCCTAGAGTAAGAAAGAGTGTCAGAAGGAAGTGAGACAGCCTCCAAACAAGGTGGGGGGAGGAACCTACTCCAGAACTGTTTTCTAACCTGCACACATGTGCCATGGCTGGTGCAAGTCTCTCTTCTTTTCTCTCTCTCTCTCTCTCTCTCTCTCTCTCAAACTGAAAAAAAAACCCCAAAACCAAACAACAGCTAAAAAATTTAATTTTTATTATTTTTTATTGTTATGAATGATACTGTCTGCACATGTAGGTTGTTCACCAAGTCGTTGTGCACTGCGCGGAGGTCAGAAGAGCGTGTCTGGATTCCCCTGGAAATGGAGTTAAAGATGTGTTCTTAACTGCCAGTGGGTGCTGAGAATCGAACCTGGGTCCTCTATAGCAGCAGTTGGTGCTCTTAACCACTGAGCCATCTCTCCAGGCCCGACAACTCAGTCTTTTAAAGTCAGGGCAAGATTCTGTCAAATCTAGATTTGTATATCATTGCATTAAAAAAACCTTAGAATGAAAAATAAAGGAATGAATTTGGTAAAAGATTTATAAAATCTTATGGAACTTTTTGGAAATTTATTGTAAAAAAGGAGAAAATGCTAAAGTATGAAGCTATATTATGCTGCTTGTTTAAAAAAATTCTCATAAACATATCAGTTTTCCTTAAGTAAATATAGATTTGCAACATAATTGGATATACACAAATGAATAATTGGTGACCTAAGAGATGCAAACTAAAATTTCAATGGCTTACAAAAATTAAAGCCAGCTAGGCATTTGGCATATACCTTTAATCCCAGCACTCAGGAGGCAGAGGCAGAGGCAGAAGAACAGAGGGGCAGAGGGGGCACAGAGGGGCAGAGAGGGGCAGAGAGAGATCAGAGGGGCAGATCTCTGAGTTCAAGGCGTGCCAGGTAAACATACTGTATTCCAGGACAGCTGGGGTTATAGGGAGACCCTGTCTCAAAAAGACCAAAAAAAATTAAAAAGCTGAAAACATGGCGTTCTGGAAAGTACTTACAGTGGGAACACATGCAGACACCTGTAGGCACTGATGCAACTTTGCATTTTCTACATCAAACTGCCTCAAGGTGTCAGCCACCATCTCCTACTGAGGATTCTGCAGCCCCTGAACATAGTGGTAGAATAGGAAAGAAGGCAAGGATGTACACATCATTGTGCCAGCAAGTATGGGTGGGTAACAAAGTATCCCAAACCTGAAATTCAGTGCTACAGGATGAGCCTTTTATATTAATATATCTTTAATAGATTCTAGTAGAGACTGGGGGCGGGGAGACACACTTGCAGAGGATAGTAGCATTATCTCTGATGGACTCCGCTTAGACAGATGTGGCTTTACCAGGAGGAGGAATCATTAAAGGTCTCTATTACCTGCCTGAGGGTGATGGTAGAGAGACATCAAGAGCTGACGGTGCTGGGAGGAGCCTCTTCCCTGCCCCCAGCCTTCTCTCCTAGCCCCTTCCTGCCTCACCTCTGCTGTAGGCCCTTACTTCTGGCCTCTCCTCACCTCTCCCAGAGGGCAGTTTTATAGCAACTCGACTTCCTAAACCCCTGTTCATGCAAGGAGAGAAAGGAGAAGGAGGAAGACGAGTGGAAGTAAGAAGAAAGAGAAGGCAGAGTAGGAGGAAGAGGAGAAGGGAAAGGGAGAGACAGAAGGTTGCGATTATCCCCCACATTGTAACAAAACAACTTCGACACTTTTAATCTTGGAAATTGAGCTCTGAAAGATGAATGGATAATGAAATTTTGGGATATATCCATCAAAAAGTGAAATTATAAAAACTTCAGGAAAATGTATAGAAATAGAAAATATATTAATTGAGATAACCCAGTTTCAGAAACATGAATACCAAATGTTCTCTCATATGTGGTTGTAATTGTGAAATATGTGCATTTAGATGGAAGTAAGCATAGGTGGAGGCCACGAAACCAGACAGGGGCCCATTCCAAGGTGGATCAAAGACTTTGGAGCAGAGAGGGGAGGAGGGCAGCAGAACACAGGGGACATGTGAGCGCAGAAGAAAATGCTGGGAGTGGCTAATTTGAAATAAGCAAGTAGGGCTAGAGAGATGGCTCAGCAGTTAAGAGCACTGGCTCCTCTTGCAGAAGACCTGGGTTCAAATCCCAGTATACACATGGCAGCTAACAACCATTTATAACTCCAGTTCCTGGCTATCCAATGCCTCTTATGACCTGTGGGTACTGTTTATGACCACAGGCGCGCATTACATTACAAGAGACATATACTCCATGCCAATAACATACATAAAATAAATACCATCAGTAAATGAATAAATAGATTAGTCTCTTATCAGTAAAACCAAAAAGAACATTTTAAAGTAAACAAAATTGCAACTAAGTGTACAACTTCCAAATATAATCCTAAGAACTCTGCTGATTCTCCCATGGAGTGGCAGGGTTGAAGTTATCACTAGGAGGAAAGTTTATTTGAAAAGTGTCATCTTAGCCGGGCCTGGTGGTGCATGTTCTTTATATGGAGCACTTGGAGACAGAGGCAAGCAGATCTTTGTGCGATCAAGGCCAGCCTGGTCATACAGAAGTGAGCTCTAGGGACAAGCTGTTTGTTAGGACTACAGGAAGACCCTGTCTCGATTATAGACCAAAAAAAAAAAAAAAAAAGTGTCATCTTAGGGGCTGGGGGAAGATGGCCTCGTCAATAAAGTGCTTCTTGAACCCACCAGGACCTGGTTTGATCCCCAAAGCCCACAGAAAATGCCATGCTTACAATCCCAATCCTGGAAAGGTGAAGACTGGAAGACTCGTGGGGCATGCTGGCCAGCCATTCTAGACTAACTGGTGAGGTCCAGGCCAATGAGAGGGCCTGACTCCAAAGAGGTTGATGATGTTCCTGAAGATGACACCTGATATTGTCCTCTGACCTCCACTTGCATAGACAAATTGGTGCAAATGAACCTGCACACACATACACATAACACACACACAGGAACACACACTCACACACACACTGCCATCTTAAACCACAATTAAAGATTTGATATTAAACATGTCAAAGGATGTTTTCAAAATGCCCACTTAACACCCCAAACATCGTGAACCCAGCTTTTGCTGTCCTTATTAATCCATTTTTAATTTTCTCCCCTTCATATTAGACAAGAGAAAGTAGACAGATACATATTGGCAAATGCTAACGTACTCACATAGAGACAGTGTAATCTCTGAGTCCAATATCCAGAGAAAGGAGGGGAAAGCTGGAAATCTTCACAGGACACCACAGGGGCCAACATGGTCCAGCTTCCAGCAGAGTAAAGGAACAGAGGCTTTTACAATTTGTTCCCATAGAGCGTGGTGGTGGTGTCGATTCCATGCAATGAAAGAATAAGAATTCATTTAGAACAGAAGAGCGTGGAGATTCTGCTCCCATTTTATTCTACTCATGATATTTCTAAACAAAGCAAATCAAGAACTATAGTTTTGTGAAGAGAGACCTCAAAGATGAGGACATTGACTACAAGAGGCAGGAGTGTTGGTGGCAGAGACTCTAAGTGCTCCCAGAGAGTAGAGAAAATGAAAAAATAAACTTGGAATCCGTCTGTATTCTTTTCTATGTCATCTCCTTCATCCTCTGCTTTCTCCTTCTTCAACACCTTCACCTTCCCCACATTCCTCCCCATCTCCTTCCTCATCTTCTAATCCTGCCTTGAACCCTCATCATCTTCCCCTCTCTATATCCACATCCCCTTCACTGTCCATATCAAGAATCAAGCAGTTCGGTAAGGGGTTGGGCCAAACACCATCTCTGATGAGCTCTGATTCCTCTCTACCTGCTTCAGATGGTCAGGGCTTAGCGGGGCAAGTCCCTGTGCCTGTCTGGAGACCAACCAATCACTGGCTCAGTGGCCCAGCCTGTTACGGAAAGTGACCCAAGCCCCCAACTGCCCATAGGCTGCCTAACTTCAGCTGCTGGTTGCCGCTCTCTCTGATCCTGCAGAGAGGCAGACCATGGTCTACTCCCCAATGGACTGCTGTCCCCCATGGAATTGTCTTGGTTGAAGGTCCTCACCATGCCCCTTGTCTGGGTCCTCAGAGTCTCTCCTGCTGCATTATTCTGTTTGACTTGAGCTTTTCTTTCTTTTTTTTTTTTTTTTTTTTGTCTTTTTTGAGACAGGGTCTCCCTGTAGCCCCAGCTGTCCTGGAATTCGCTCTGTAGACCAGGCTGGCCTTGAACTCACAAAGATCCGCCTGCCTGTGCCTCCCATTGACTTGGGCTTTTCATCAGGGCCTTTTCATTTCCATTGGATTTCAGGGACCCTGAAGATGGATCACCCCTGGCACTTACTCTAAAGTCTTTGGAGAGAACTAAACTTTTGAAGCAAAGAATTTCTTTTTTTTTTTTTTTTTGAGACAGGGCCTCCCTGTTGTCCCAGCTGTCCTGGAACTGGCTATGTAGACCAGGCTGTCCTGTGAGGTCTGCCTGGCTCTGCCTAATGAGTGCTGGGGTTAAAGGTATGCATCACTATGCCTGGCTTTGTAACCTTTTTTTTCTTGGTATTTTTAGGACAATGTCTCCCTCCCTGTAGCCCCAGTTGCCCTGGAACCTAGGTAGACCAGACTTGCATTGAACTCATGGAGATCCTAATGCCTCTGCCTCCAGTGTACTGAGATTAAAGGCTTGTACCACTAAGCCTGGATGAACCCGAATTTTGATACCTAAAATTTATTGCTTCGAATCTGCTCAAATAATGAGGTGCCTCTTAATTTTCCTTCTCGTCCAGTGTAGACACTTGTGGAGGACTGACAAATGTTGTTAGTCCAAAATTGAGGGATTTGGGGATCAATTCTGCTGTCTCTAAAACCTGGGGTACAGAGAGAAACTTTCTGTTCTACTTTCGTTTTCTCCTCTCTGGCTTCTTCATGAAGCAAGTGAATTCCACTTTGTACCGGTGAATATGTCCAACTGCCTCAGGAAATTCTTTTTGAAGTTCTTTTTTCTGGGCTCTCCTTTGGAGTTGAGCTCTATGTCACTGACTTTAAGGGATCTGAAACCCTGCTCCTCAATGGGGCAAGGAGAAGTGGGAAGGGAGAGGGAAGGAGAGGAGGAGGAGTGTAGAGGTAGAGGAGAGAGGAGGGGTGGGAGGAGGAGAGAAAGGAGAAAGAGGAAGAGAAGGGAGGGGGAAGGGGCAGAAAGGAGAGAAGGGAGGAGGGGAGGGGAGGAGGAGAGGGACAGGGGAAGGGAGGGGCTGGGGGAGAGAGAGGGCTGGAAAGAGGGGACAGGAGCTAGCAGAGGGGAGACAGGAGGAGCTGAAAGGGAGGAAAACTTGAGTCACCATCTCGCCCTCCCCCCTCCGGTGCCTCCCACCTTCTAGCCACCCCCTCTCCTCCCCTTCCCCCTCTGCAGCTCATCCCTCTCCCTTTTCCTGCTCTTGCCCACTCAGCCACCCCTTTCCCTCATTACTCCCTCCTGTCCCCTCCAAGTCTGGGGCTAGCCCTAGACCTAAGGAGCTGGCCAGGAGCCCTGTTGGGTCAGATCTGGTTTCTGGGTGAACTGGACTGATATGTGACATTTAGGTGCCTGACTTGTGACTCACTGTCCCCACCACTTCCTCCTCCTCCCCAGGACACCACAACCAGGGAGGGGAATTTTTAACCTGGGCTCACTGTTTGAGGACTTTGAGGTATAGATCTGAATCTCCCTCACACTTCAAACGGGAACAACTTACTATTTTTTTTTTCTTCTTTGCTTTTTGGCTGTTTTCTAAGTTAACCATTAAGGAAGGTCCTAACATCTGTGAAGGAATTTCCGCAGTACTGGCCTGGACAAAGCTGTGCTGCTCAGCTCTGTGCTCAACATCTCTGTACTCAGTGAGCACCGGTTCTGGACTTGTAGGAGGGAAGTTCCTCCCACAGCAGGCAGCAGAGTCGGATTGGGGTTTGGGTGGAGCTCCCCTGAAAGAGGAGTTCACACTGTAGACTCCCCAGTAAGATATATTTTTTCTACCCCAGTGCATTTCTTTTTTTTTTTTTTTAATTTTTTTTTAGTTATTTATTTCATGTGTATGAATGTATTGCTGCATTTGCGGTCTGCGCACCGTGTCCTGCAATGTTTTTTTTCCCGCGGAGCTGAGGTCAGAAGACGGTCTCGTATTCCCCTGGAAATGGAGGAGGAGTTCTCCGGAACCGGAGTCACAGACGGTTTCAGCCGCCCTTGTGGGTGCTGGGGATCGAACCCGGGTCCTCTGCAAGAGCGGTCGTCGCTCTTAACCGCTAGGCCATCCCTCCAGCGCCCCAGTGCATTTCCAACCCTGTAGTTTCTGGAGAAAAGGCGATTGTCAGCTGGTAAGGGAGAGGAGCAGGCTCAAAGCAGGTTTTGAAAATGTCACAAGGGACCCAAAATTCTGTGCAATTCATAGGAACTGAAAAATGAAACTGGTTTCTGAAGGCTGGTTTGCTCTGGAATGAGCTAGGGAAACATATTGTCATAAATGGCATAAGAGGGGGGTGGTCCCCCAAAGCATAAGGTGGCTGGAGGGCTGTATTCCCCCTGGGGCTGGCGGAGGTGTCCTTGGGGCATCAAAGAGAAGCTGATTTTCCTACAGGGTCCCTGATGCCCCTGCTGTGAGGGGCGGACATCCCCTCTGCCTCCCCGGACAGTGCGGTCAGGTCCCCTCTCCTCTTTTCCAGGGCATTTACAGCTGTTCTAACCCAGTGGAGGCAGGCGGTGGGGGTGGGGTGCATCAGCTGTTGGCACCGCCCAGGGAATGGAAGTGCAGTGGAAAGGTTGGGTTATTATCCGAAGAGGCTAGTGCTTCTTCACGTTTGACGAATCAGAAACTCTCTTCCTGTATCACAGACGTTCTCTTCCTGGAATGACGTTAGTCAAAGAAATGCAAATCCAGTATTTTCGGTGGAGACCAGCGCTGAGAAAGGAGGACTTTGCACAAAGTGTGTTCAACCTAGAGGGAAGGACTCGGGTGGATTTAGGCAAGAAGAAGGAAGGACTCAGGTGGTTCGTGGCGTCCTTTCACACGAAGACCGAGGCTGGGATTGTTCCAGAGGCAGAGGCTTAGATTCCTGGTGCCAGTCTTTGTCCCTGTTGGCCAGGTCTCTCCCAGATCCCCTGTCTCCTCTCACAGAGAACTCTCAGGCACCTGGCTTGAGCTCTGAGCCTCCAGCTAGTCAGCTTCATAAACACAGAGCCTTGGGTAAGTGGGTCCCCGCCTTTACAGCGTCTTCCAGCCCCAAACCTTTGCCTTTCTGCCGCTCACTTCCACCCGGGTCCAGTCTTCTGACTGGGACCTGTGGGGCCCGCCCCTGCACCGTGCCTCTCAGGGGAGACCCTGGCTGGTTTGTCTTCCCTCTAGGAACCTTGGCTCTTGGGATCTTCACAGCTTCTTTGAACTGAGGGCAGGCCGGTGAGCACTTGGCCCCACTGGGGCTTGGGGTGAGAGCAAAATGCCTTTGTCCGATTGGGGAGGGAGGGCTTAAGAGTCCTGGCAGAGAGCCCTGGTTCTGCTTGGTCTGAGCCTGGGTGAGGCAAGAAGAGCTCCCAGGAGGGAGCCCCTTCCACATCTGCCCACTTCCTGAACTTTCCTAATAATCTGCAGTTCCGGTAGAGCTAAGGACATCTGAATGCCCTCCACTTTCCTACACAGCAGAGCTAACAAGAGAGCCTTAGAATTTCAGGGAAAAAAAAAAAAAGCTTGACTTTTAAACCAGACTCAAGGTTTTGGGGAGTTGTGGCTCATGTTCAGTTCATTTTTTAAGCAGTGCATCCCAGATATACACCTACAGGAAGTGATTTTGAACCATAGAATATTTACATGACCACAGCTGGGAAACTGTAATGACTAGAATCCCAGGCTAGCCCACAGGTTTTCTACTGAGGAGGCTCCAATCCAAGTTTCCCAGGGGGATGTGCACTCTCCTTCACAACTTGAGGTGACATGTGATTCCTGTCCTGTTTTCCACATGGTGAGGGAGCCTGAGGGGCTTACTTAGGACAGAGACTGATTCAGGGCGCTTTGGAAGACGGGTTTGGATGGAAATGAGGAACTGCTCAGGAATCCACTGGGGAAGGGGGTGGGGATAGGGTTACAGCTGCTGAACTGGCTGTGAAGTGAGCTTCTTGCTCAGAGGTAAAGCTGTGTGGAATGGCAAGCAGGCTTGCCTTCAATTTCCAGCCTTGACTTACTTCCCTCAGTGATGGGCTGTGACCTGCAGTTGTCAGCCAGATCAACCCATTCTCCCCCAACAGTTGTTTTTGGTCAAGATGTTTGTCACCAAACAGAAAGGAAAGTAGGAGAGATGTGATTTCTTAAAGCACAGGCATCAAATCCAAAAATAGCCATGTAGTTACATCACACTAAAACATTCCTATACATCAAAACAAACAATAAAAAAATTACAGGCAACCTACAGGATGGGAGGACACAGGTAACCCACCCATGTGAGAAGAAGCCACTATCCAAGTAGAGAAGACACTCGGCAGAAGGAAACCAATACCTGACTGGAAAAAAATGGGCAGATGGACGTTTCCAGAGATGATGTAGAAAGGGGCAACAAGTATTTGAAAATGCTCAACATCACTAATCAGGAATGATCAGGTAGCTAAAACTTGTTCTACAGAAAAGGACCAAGAGGCTCAAACTCCACCGAAGTTATTTAAAGAAAGCAAGACTGAAACAGTGGATTAAAGAGAGAGGAGATTGCATTATAGTGGCACATTTGAAAATCAGAAGGAGTGTAAGTTACGCAAGGGAGGGAAAAGTCTGTAAAAAGAACCATTTCCCTCCTGTACACTCTCCAGGCTCTGGGAACATGTATGTATGTACAGCAAAGGATTTCGTTGTTTCCCTCGGATACAGAATTTTCTTGCTGCTGCACCTTATTCTAACACCTGTGTCCTTTACAGGAATAATTTCCTCTTGAACACCTACTGGCTGCTGAGAAAATGGCCATCCATGTTGATCTGGAAACTGACCTTCCTGGGCTGGTTCTCGATGTGGGAACGATCACGCTTGGAAAGAGGAGCAGAGAGGAAATGAAGAGCCGTGGCCTCAGAAGACAGGAGACTCGACGTGTCTCCCAAGCTCTGTGCGCACTGCTGAACTCTGGAGGGGGGGTGATCAAGGCTGAGAGTGAAAATCAACAATACAGTCTGCGCAGAGATGGACTAGGACTGGATTTGGAACAATCTTTTACTAATATTTTGCCATTTTTTCAGACACACCTAGACTTCATGGAGAAAGAAGGCTGCTTGTATGTTTTTGTGAAATCGTGGAGTCTGGAGATCCTTGAGCTGCTGACTGTCACACTGAAAACCAACCTGTACATGAGAAGCATGTCATGCTCAGTTGCGCTCCATGCTGCTGAAGCATGGGAGTTCCTCACAGAGCTGAAGGGAACTGGAGGGAGAAGAGATCTGAGAGCAGAACCGCCTGCAGAGGGAGCCCGCACTGGTCAGGTGGAGGACTTGGCTGCTGAGTTCTTTCACAGGACAAAACTTCCCTACAAGGGGGATTTCCCCTTCTGTAGATCCACTCGCGTGGAGGTTAGGATGGTCTCAATCAAACGACTGTTGAGATGCCTTAAAAAGATTATCTCTCCAAGTGTCTCTGCACTTGCAAACACGGATGGGGGATATTTGTTCATTGGTTTGGATGTAAAGAAACAGCAGATCATCGGTTTTGAAGCAGAGGACAGTGTTCGTGTGCATCTAGAGAGTGAGATAGAAAAGTGCATCCGGCAGCTGCCTGTCTATCACTTCTGTGAGGAGAAGGAGAAGATACAGTACTCATGCAGATTCATTGAAGTCGACCGCCCAGGAGATATTTGTTCATATGTCTGTGCCCTCAGAGTAGAGAGATTCTGCTGTGCGGTGTTTGCTAAAGAGCCCGATTCCTGGCACATACAAGACAACTGTGTGAAGCCCTTTACTCTGGAGGGCTGGGTCAAGCCCTTGATAAATCTCAAGGCAAGTTCAGGAAGGGGATTTAGGAATTAGGGTACATTTATCTGGGGTGATTAGGCTTCTTTTTGGGATTGGGGGCAAGATGAGTTTTCAAGGGACCCACAGTTAACAGACTTTGCCCTTTCATAGAGGCATTGAACTTTCGAAGTACCGGAATTTTCAAGGGACTGTGGGACTTTTCAAAGTTGGACTGTATTTTATACTGTGATATTAGAGAGTTCTTAGGAGCAAAAAATGAAAAAGGTCTGGCTATGGTTTATGTTTGTGTGCCAGGACTACAAGGGATCAGTGGTGCTGGAGCTTTTGTCAATCTGACACAAGTAGATTGACCTTCAAAGAAGGAGCATCGACTGAAGGATTTCCCAGATCAGATTGGCCCGTGGCCATGTCTGGCATTTTCTTAATTCTAGTTGATGGGGGAAGGCCCAACCCACTGTAGGTAGTGCGAGCCCCAGGCAGGGAGGCCTGAGCCATGTAAGAAAGGAAGCTGAGAGGCTGGAGAGATGGCCTAGCGGTTCAGAGTGCTGACTGCTCTTGCAGAGGACCCTGGTTCGATCTCCAGCAACCACATGGCAGCTGAGAACTGTCTTTAACTCCAGTTCCAGGGGAATCTGACACCCTTTTCTGACCACCCTGGAAACACATTTGGATGCTGACTCAACTGGTACTTCCTTTTGAACACGGGGTCTCGTGTATCTAACCCTGACCTCATGTGGCTACATAACCAAGAGTGGCCTTGAACTCCTGATCCTCCTGCTTCAGCTTCCCAGGGCGAGGATGGGATCATGGAAGCTTCCACTTGGTTCCTTTTAATTTCTCAATACTAGGTTTTGCCATACGAAATAATGAACCTCATTATGTCATTTTCATAAATGTGCATCATTGGCTTTTGCTCAAATTCACTCTTGCATTACCCTCTCTTATCCTCCACCCTTCCACTGTTAGCCTTCCCTTCCCTAAAAATATCAATATACCTCCTGTTCTAAGTTCAGATAGATAGATAGATAGATAGATGTACATATAAAGAGATAGATGACATAGATTTATACATACATATGTAGATACAGACATAGATGGTAGACGGATGAACAGTTAAACACAGACTCCGTATAATAGAAGAAACACCGCATTTGTTCTCTCATTGTCCTTTTTTAAAATTTTTATTATTTATTTATGTGTATGAGTGTACTGTCTGCATGTGGGTCTGTGCGCCCATGTTGTACAATGCTGCAGAGGTCAGAAGAGGGTGTCGGATTCCCCTGGAACTGGAGTTCTGGAATTGGAGCCACAGATGGTTCTCAGCCGCCATGTGGGTGCTGGGAATCGAAACTGGGTCCTCTGCAAGAGCAGTCGGTGCTCTCAACCACTAGGCTATCTCTCCAGCCCTTAAAGCTCTCCTTTTGATAAATCGTTTCTTTAGTCTCAAGCCACATTTCACCAAGTTTTTGCAGCAATTGAGGACTGCCCAACAGGAAATAGCCTTTACTTCTTGAGGTTCAAAGGGCCGGCCCAAGAGCCTGGGAGCAATCTGGTTTCCTTTTCTGAGAAACAGAAACTTAAGAAGGCAGCACAGTTGAAAGGAAGGCAATCTTGTCCAGGTTTCTGGGCGGGCTTTCCTGCACAGGGCTCAGACTGGAGAGCTGTATCCTCCCCCTGAAGGTTTCCACACCCCAGGTTCAGCTGGGGAACTCCTGAACACAACAGGGCTTCTGGAGTTTTCTGGTCTTTTAATACCTTAACCCTAGAATTTTTTTTACCTCCCCAGGTAACCATAGATTGTCTGGAGACACTCAAGCCATGTCTACTCAGCAGAAAGGCTGGTCCAAAATGACCCCACAGGTCTTAGGTTAAAAACTCAGCCTGTGACTATGCTGTGTTCCAGATCCACGCACGCTCCACAGGAGGCTGGGGTGGACACATTTATGAAGGTTTGACCCTTGCTTGGGTGGGAGTCACTTTTAGCTGAGGCCAGGGATGCAGGATCCCAGCCCCAGCAGGCTGCCTGAGGTTCCAGGCTGAGAGCTCTAGAGGGCAGGGAACTCCAGCTGGTTATTCTTGTTAGGTTTATGTGGGCACAAACTGACATGAAAGAAAAACACCAGACTTAGGTACTCAGAGCAAGTTTACTTCAAGGAAAGCTAGGACTGGGCTCTAAGGTGGAGAAGAGCAGCCAGCACCAAAATGGAGTCTGGCCAGGCCCTTTAAGCTCTCTTGGGTGGGACAGCAAGGAGAGAGGAGGTGAGGTCACTGATTGAAAGCTTCCTGAGGGAGTGAAAATTCCTGTATACTCTGCTAATGCCATACATTCCAGATTTAGAGAGAACCAGGCTTAACAATTCGGACACACACAAAAAAAATCTATTCAGTGTGTGTCCAAGAAACCTTGGGAGACAATAATAGCCACAGCCATGGGAAAAGAATTGCCTCAGAAGACATAATCTAATGCTCACTCCACCACCACAGACGGGAACACACAAAGGGCAAGGCCCAGGGCTGTGCTTGTGGGGACTGTGCTTGTGGGGACTGTGCTTGTGGGAACTGTGCTTGTGGGGACTGTGCTTGTGGAGACTGTGCTTGTGGGGACTGTGCTTGTGGGAACTGTGCTTGTGGGGACTGTGCCTGTGGGAACTGTGCTTGTGGGGACTGTGCCTGTGGGGACTGTGCCTGTGGGGACTGTGCTTGTGGGGACTGTGCTTGTAGGGACTGTGCCTGTGGGGACTGTGCCTGTGGAGTGTGTCCTGTGATGGCATTGCTTCTGGGGGTTGTGCTTGCTCACAATCTCAAGACTTGGGAGGCTGAGTCAGGTATATCATGATTTGAGTCCACCATGGGGACAAATGTATTTAGATTATCCTGTCAGGGAAGGGAGAGGAAGGGCAAGGTTTTCAAGTGATCTCTAAATCCCCACCCCGTGTGCACTTGAGAATTGTACTGTGTGTGTGTGTGTATGTGTGTGTATATCAGTTTTTCTGTATGACATATAAACAAGATGGCTGTGTGATGTGCTTGCGGTACTTGGGAGTGTTAACAAAGTGTGTTAGAGATGTGTGAGGGGTCAATACAAAGGAAATATGTGTCTTTTTTTTTTTTTTAACAAATCTAGACCCGTGTCCCCCCATCCCCTCACCCCACCCCACCAGAGCTCATGCATTCTGCCAAACATGCTTTTCATCTCTTTCTCAGTCTTTCTCAATATTCTCCATGAGGAAGTTGACTGTTTTGAACAGAAGTTCACTGTTTCAGTCAGTATATGTGTCTTTTGAGTCTGTAGGCGTGCTCAAATTATAAAAATAGTCTCCTGGATATTATATTTGTTCAGAGTATATTAATTATAGAGGTTTTGTGCTGGATAGCTTTAGTGTCAACTTGACACACTTGGGTTGAGGGAGCCTCAATTGGGGAATTGGCTCCATTGGATTGGCCTGTGGCCACATCTGTGGAGTATTGTCGTGATTGTTGAGCAGTGTGGGAGGGCCCAGCCCACAATGAGTGGTGCCACCCTGGGCAGGTTGTTGTGTACCATATAAGAAGGCAGGCTGGGCATGGGTCAAGGGAGCAAGCCATTAACAGCATTCCTCGATGGCTTGTGCTCCAGCTCCTACCTCCAGGTTCCTGCCCTGAGTTCCTGCCTTGGGCTCCCTAAGTGATGAACTGTGACCCAGGAGATGTAAGCTGAATAAACCCTTTCCTCCCCAAGTTGGTGTCGGTCAGAGTGTTTTGTCACAGCAATAGAAGACAAACTAGAACAGGTTTAATGATTACACTTTCACATGTGTATATAATACTATAAAAGAAATAAAGATGAGAAATTTTTTATATTTTTATTGATGTTTTTGTTCATTTCATACATTATTTCTCATTCTAATTTGGAGTCATTTCCCTTTCCATGTTCCCCAACCCACCTGTGTTCATTATTCATGCATTCTGCTATACATGTCTTATATCTCTTCCTGAGTCTTTTTAAAGTTTTTCAAAGCAGAGGACTATTGTCTTGGGGAGAACTTTGCTGTTTCAGTCGGTTCTTTGTCCCAGTTCTTTTCTTGTTGTTGTTCCCTCAAATTTGTATTGCTTTAACATATGCATATATATATATATATATATATATATGTCACAGCTATACTACCCTTATGTCATCTGAAAATAAAGCATATGTTATTTCCAAATCATATTTCGGGACTCATATTTTTCCCTTTTAATTTTATATTACTCTAAAATAAGCATACATAAAACTTATAATGTCTGAAAATAAGTGCTAAGTTAATTCTAGAGCCCAATAAGGGATTCACATTATAAGACCACAGTTGCTTTCAGATAGAGAAATGTAACATTAACATCGTTCAATTGCCTTACAAGTAGGTACTTGACGCTAGCATCCACAAATGAGGGATACCATTCTTCTTTTCTTTTCCGGGGACTGTATTATTTCACTCGTATCTTCATAATATCTTCTAGTTCCATCCATTTACCTGCAAAGTTCACGATTTCATCTTTCTTTAATGCTGTGTAGATGTACCACATTTTCTTTATCCACTCATCTGTTGAGGGGCACTTGGGGTAGCTAAAGAAAGGGGGGGGCACGTAAATAATCCACCTCATGATCAATCAGCAGTGAATTTAAACGCGGTACTGTGCCAAACAAGACCTGTGGCTGCGTGGAAAAGCTAAAGTTTCAGTTTCCCCTAAAGCAAGCCTTAGACCAGTAAAGAGGGGTGACCCCGTGCTGCCCACAGCCCACAGCCACCTCTGCAAACCCACCCTGGAGCGGGTCTGTGGAGCCGCCGGGCGGCACAGGACAGGCAGTGACACACCCAGGAGCGAAAATCAACCAACCTGCAGGCCTAGAGGATTTGGCGGGAACTTCAGCTTCTGGAAGGAAAGGGGGATGGGGGGGTCAAATTGGTGCCTAGTCTCCAAGTTCGGTTTTCCAAGCTGTGGGGAGAGAGAACTCCAGCTCCGGATTTCGATTCATTCCAGCAAACTGGAAAGGGTGAGGGCCAGGCAGGAGCTGGGAAGTGGGGGAAAGGAATGGAGGGAAGGACGCTCCAGGCGGCCACCGCTGGAGTTAGAGAGCTGGTGCCCTGCGGAAGGTACTTTGAATAATGTTTGTTCTATTGAATAAGTTGTTTCATGACTCGCTGTCATTTATATGCCTATATGGATACCTAGACGACAGACTGGCTGGATGGACTGACAGATAATAGACAGATGGGCCGGTGATGGACTATGAGTGGAGAAAGCGGGAAACAGAAGAGAACCAGGAAGAATCAGAACGTCCGGTGCTTCTGAACAGGGTCATGTTAAACTTTTTCCGGGTTTAGAAGATCTCCTATTGGTCTGTTAACCTGAGCGGGCTTTGGTGGGGTGGAGCCCAGCCTTGCGATATAAATTCCTGCCCAGGGCACCTCCTTCAGTCGTCCAGCGGGACCCTGAGCTGTGCAACAGGAACCAAAAGCCAGCAGGTTCATCTTCGCTCTGCTCTTCCCTGTGTCCTTACACCGTGCGGGTGCACACGTCCCTGAGGTCTGACCTGCCAGATCCGGACCAGTAGACCCTGGAGATCAGCAAGGAGCCAGAGCAGCAGGGGAGCCAAGGTGACATCTGTGCTTCTCTCTTGCCTGGGGACCAAGACACGTTAGCAGGCTCCGAGGCAAGTTTTCTGAAAGGGCAACTGAGGAGACTTGGCTGGGCATTGGGGTTTCCGGGGGCCACTGGCGTGGGGGCCGGTCCAGTGCCTGCTCCCCATCAGCTCAGCGCGTGTGGATGCAGAGTTCCGGGTCTGGATTGGTGTTTCGGGAGGAGCCAGGAGATAAAGAAGAGTCTCAGAGCAGCTGGGGCCTGAGACAAGCTCTGCTTTCTCCACGGAGAGTCACTCAGGCCACTGTGGTGAACACCCGCAAGAGCACATGGTCCCGTGGTCCCACGGCCTCTTGCCAAAATGAACCATATGACAGAGGCCATCACGCTTTTACTTTGGGGGTCCCCGCATCAGGCGTCATTTTGTGCTGACTCTTTACCCTCAGGAAGTCTAAGATTGCCTTTCTTGCCTCCTGCTGTGACGTCCTTTTCAGCGCCATGTTGTGTAAACAAACAGGCCTCCAGGCCTTGAGTCCCTTCACTTACTGTATGCTGTAATTTCACGTAATATTAGCTGATAGCTCTTCACTGGGAATGCATTAAAAATGCTACTCTGACTCATTTCTTTTAAATAGCAAACANGGACAAAATCAGGTTTTTGCTAGACCAGGCTTCCCCCTTTTTGAAGCATGAGCAGGACTTTCCTTCTTATAGGGATTGGGACACTGTCTTTAGTCCCATTAGTGGATCTCCAATGTACTGTCTGCATGCAAGTTTGTGCACCTTGTGTCGGTTGCAATGTGTGAGGTCTAAGTAGGGGGTGTCGGATTCCCCATGGAACTTAGAGTTCTCCTGGAATTTGAGGTTCAGACCGGTTTTCTTGGCGACATGTTGGGGTGCTGGGCGATTTTTTGAACACTGGTCCTTGTAAGAGCGGTCGGTACTCTTACCCACTAGGCCATCTCTCCAGGGCCCTCAGCATTACGTTTTAAGCGTTGGCCCAAACCTTTTCGACATACCCTGTTCCTTCTGATGTCTGGGGACAGTGCTTCTGAACCAGGCATCACCTATACTTTTATTCAGTCTTTCCAGAATGAATTGGGGAATCACAAGGTTGGATCCACCTTATCTTGTCAGAGACTATGCCCAGTGATCCCTGGGCCTAAAATATACATAATACCAAGTCAAAGGCTACTTTCTCAATTCTCACTGCCTTTTCTATAAGCATAACTCCTACAGGCTAGAAAGATGGGCGTCGTGGTTAGAGCACCCAAAACTTGCTCTTGCAGAGGACCGTCCGGGGTTCGAACCCCAGCACTCACCCATGGGTGGCTGAGAAACCATCTTTAACTCCACTTATCAGGGGAATCGATGCCACTCTTCTGACGTCCGAACAACATTGCACATGACACGGTGCACAGCAACCTACATGCAAAGTAGCTCAGTACATTCATACAAAATAAAAAAAAAATAAACAGTTTAAAAACAAACGCATACTCATACAAATAGGTGCTTTCCAGTGCTTTGGTATGGTAAACCTAAAGCACACACAAATTTATTCCACTTATCCTTGGGGGGAAGGGCAAACAGTCAGAGTCCTGAGGGCTCAAGATCAGGTATTCCAGGTCAAACCGCCCACATGTTCAGTGGGCTTGTTTGCTTATAAAAAACAACAATAGCTTTTTGGTGCAAGTTTAAGTAAGTCTTTAGTCTACAATGTCTCCTGTGCTTAAGCAGGAAACTATGGCTTCATGTGGTTTGCCCTATGATCAGTTACTGTGGAAGAGAAGACTAGGGCTTTGTTTACTGATGGTTCTGCACCTTATGCAGGCACCACCCAGAAGTGGAGAGCTGCGGCCTTACAGCCAATTTCTGAAACAAACAATGTGATGGACCCACTGGTGAGGGAACGTATTCATAGTTAGGGGCAGAAAACATTAGGGCAAGTGCACATGACTGTTGCATTTTACTTGGAAGGAGGAAATGGCCAAGAGGTTTCGCTTCTATACTTTTTGATTCATGGCTGTAGCCAATTGTTTGGCTGGATTGTCAGGGACTTGGAAGGAGCCTGACTGAAAAATGGTGAGAAAGGCATGAGGGGAAGAAGTACGTGGACAGATCTTCTGCCAATGGCGACGGATGTGAAGATACTTTTGTCTCATGTGAATGCTCATCAAAGGGTGATTTCAGCAGATGGTGAGTTGAGTAATCAAATAGTTTGGATGACCTCTTCAGTGGACAGTCAGCTTCTTTCTCCAGCTATCCCTGCCATTGCTCAATGGGCCCAAGAACAAAGTGGTCATAGTGGAAGAGATGGAGGTTATGCATGAGCTCGGACAGAATGGACTTCCACTCACCAAAGATGATCTGGCTACAGGTGCTGCTGAGTGCCAGATCTGGCCAACAGCAGGGGAGGGGGGGGGACCAACCCTGAGCCCTGGATATGGCACTATGCTCAGGGTGACCAGCCAGCAACACGGTGGCAGGTTGACTACATTGGGACACTTCCATCATGGAGGGGAAAACGTTTTGTCCTTACAGGAACAGACACTTAATTTGGTTAGGATTTGCCTTTTCTGCTACGTAATTGCTTCTGCCAAAACACCACCACCATGGACTTATAGAATGGCCTTATCACCGTCACATATTCCTCACAAAGCCTCACTTCTGGGGACCAGGGGAAACTCACTTCACACAGCCAAAAGACACGTGCGGACTGGGGGCCCATGGGTCATGGTTATCCACTGGACTTACCGTTGTTTTCCCCACCCCAGAACGCCAGCTGGCTTGATAGAACGATGGAATGGCCTCTTGAAGACAGTTACAGCATCAATTCCATAACAATACCCTACAGGGCTGGGGTACGTTTCTCATGCAGGCAGTATATGCCTTGAATCAGTGTCCAATATATGATACTGCTTCTCCTATAGCCAGAATTCACACATCTAGGAACCAAGGAGTGGAAGTGGAAATGATTCCACTCACTATCACACCTAGTGACCCAGTAGGAAAACTTTTGTTTCTTGTACACACAACTTTGCACTCTGCTGGCCGCCAACGGGTTTTGGGTTTCAAAAAAGGGGAGAGGTGATTTTTCTAGAGGACAACAGGAAACCACTCCATTGGGTCTGGGAGGCCAAGGACTTCCTCTGCTTCGGCCATTTGGTGCTATTGCCTCAAGCCAACAGGCTAAGGGAGGAGTAACAGTAGTAGGAGGTGTGATTGATCTAGACTACCATGGGGAAATTGTACTTTTTCTCTACAATGGGGGTAAGGCAGATTGTGTGTGGAAAACAGGAGATTCTGTAGGGCACCTTCTGGTGCTAACATGTTCTATGATTAAGGGCAAGAGGAAACCTGGAAACAACCCCTAACTAATAAATAGGAAACCGAATGGCCCATGACTCTTCAGGGATGAAGGTATTGGTCACTTCTCCAGGGAAAGAGCCAAGAACTGTAGAGGTGCTTGCTAATGGTGGAGGTAATACAGAATGGGTAGTAGAAGAAAGGTAGTCACAAAAAACATACGCTGAGGCCACGGGACCAGTTGCAGAAACATTGGATTGTACTTGAATGAACTTTTTTTTCCATTTGGCTAAGCAAATATGCTTGTTCATATATACGCATATATTAAGCAGATTATTTGTGGTGTTCCCTTTTGAGTGTGCAATTGAGAAAAGTGTTAAGTGGTGTCGTATTTAGGTTATGAGATACGGAAGAAGTATTCCTCAAAGACCTTACCACCTACTCTAAGGGGACCCACCCTAATTGCCATTGTGATTTGCAGTGGTTTCCATGTTATCTCATGTTAGGTTGAATTATGACTTTGCCATTGTTTTCATTTGAAATTTAAGCAAACATAAGGAAATGGTATTGGGTGTAAAGCTGACAAGGGGTGGACTTGTGATGGGTGTCAACTTGACTGGATTTGAGACTAACTAAAATGTGAATGAGATCTTCAGATTGGATCGACCCGAGCTGGAAGACCCACCCCAAATGTGGGCATTACCTTCTGATGGCAGCGGGTATAAAAGGCCTTGGCAGAAGGGAGCTTGTCCGCCTTTGTGCTGCTTGCATCCTCTCTCACTGGTGAGTTCATCTTGCTGCTGTGACAACTCTACTGATTTTTCCCAGCTTGTACTGAGCCTGGCAGATCTCCTGGAATCCATCGGCTTTCAGCGGGGGCTGGATTGGGCTAATGGAGGACATCCAGGCCTCCATGGGCTGAACAAACTACTGGATTCTCAGTCTCTCCATTGTGGTGTAGCTATTGTTGGACTACTTGGGCTCTATCCCATGAGCTAATCAGATAAATCCATAACATATATAGATATTTAGATATAGTGATATAATATAGGACATCGGTATAAGCTATACATAAGCATATAGGTATACGTATACATATAGGTATTTGTTCTACCAATTCTGTTTCTTTAGAGAACCTTGACTAATACAGAATTTTATTTTATTTTATTTATTTTGTTCCTTTTGAGACAGGGTTTTCCTGTAGCCCCGGCTTCCCTGCAACTTACTCTGTAGACCAGGCTGGCCTTGAACTCAGAGATCTGCCTGCCTCTGCTTCCCAAATGCTGGGATTAAAGGTCTGCACCACCATGGCCAAAGGTAAGCCGTTTCTGAACATGTAATGGATAAGAACTTCTATACATGGGACCTGAAACAAAAAAACCCTGTAAGAAGATGTCCTTGAGCCAGGCCATGGTGGTCAACCGCCACTTCAGAGGCAGATACAAAAACCAGATTTCCCTGCAAAAAAAAAAGGTGTGGGGGGTTGGGGGGGGGGGTTGAAGTGAGCCTAGTCTATATAGAATTACAGGCCAGCTCCAGCCAGGCTGATTCCCATGAAGGAGACGGGGAAGGGTGGGGAGGCAGGGAGGTTCCTGGTTCCAACATAATACCATGGTCTCCCTTTGCAGTGAACTCACTTCCCAGGTGGGAAGTCCTGCCAAGATACTGCAGTAGGGTATCCGCCAGTATGTGTGAAAGTGGGAGACCCTGTTCAAAGAAGGCCTAGAACCTAACATTCTATTGTTGTTTTTTAATTTCTCTGAATTAAAGTATCTTTGCTTGCATGTGTGTACGTACACTTCTGTACAGTGGCAATGGCCTCAGGGGTTCAGAGAGGTGTGTCCAAGATCCCTGGAACTGGAGTTACAGGAAGTTGTTGGCCACCATTGTGGGTGTACTCAAAAAACCTGAGCAGCTGGAGCTCTTAATCGCTGAGCCATCATCTCTCTAGCCCCTTCTTTTTGCTTTTTTAAAAAACATATGGGGGCTGGGAGAGATGGCCCAGTGAGATTAAGAGAATTGGCTGCCTTTGCAGAGGACCGGGGTTTCCATTCCAGTGCGCACATGATGGGCTAAGGCACCCTCTTTAGCGCCAAGTCATTGTGGCGCATGCCTTTAATCCCAGCACTTGGGAAGCAGGAGTGAGGCGGATTCTCTGTGAGTACAAGGGCCAGCATGGTGTACATAGGGAGCTCCAGGGGGTTCGCTGGGGCTACAAGGAGCCTGTCTCAAAAAAAAAGTACAAAAAAAATCATTCATCATCCTCATCCTCATCATCATCTGGAAGAGAGGAGGAATGGGGAGAGCGAATAGGGGGATAGCAATAACAACACAAATACCTGGCCTCTCCCACACAATAATCTGTAAAACACAGGATGCTATTGGAAGAGGACAGAGAGCTGGGTGGTGTCAGTTTCCCAAATGTCTAATAGCCTGTTTCCCTTTCTGTCCATTACTCCCCAGGCTAGCCAGTCTCCAAGTGCACTGCCTCAGTGCAGCCAGTGTGTCCCTACCTAACCTCCAACAGCTGCATTAGAGGCGTAAATTGCCAATAGTTTTCACAGCGATCTAAGGGCGTGAAGATCTCTTCTTCATTTATTCTCATGGATGTGCCGGCTGTTTACTAAGGACTCTGCTCTCTTGACCCAATTTCTGGGGGTATTCTCCCTATTAAACTCTAGTATACATCTGTGTCACGTGATATTTTAAAGATTTGACTTCTTTTTTTGCAAAAATTCTTAGTCACCAAGTTTTAATTATTTTGCTTGGCAGAAGGAAGTAAACAGGCCACCAAAACACCAGCTATGAAATAAACAGACCTTAGGCTTGAAGGGCAAGGGTAGAAATCTGATCTTTGGCTTCTGCTACATGTCCACGTGTCTTTCTTTCTATTAGGTTCTTCTGGCTGTGGTGATGGAAGCAGACAGAAGCACAGCTACCTCAGTGCTGGGAAACTCTGGATGCACTGAAAGGTCTGGGACAGTGATCCTCCTGGAAACCCCAGGGAAACCAGTGCTTTTATTGGCAAAGTTCCTGGGTAAACTTCTTAATCCCCATCCAGGTAATTCTTATTGACTTAGTTCAATTTGGTTTTCAAATTTACATGCAAATATCTTTACCATCAAAGAAGGCACAGGAGAACCTGGTTACATACAGTTTCCTATAAATCTTAAGAGGAGTGAGATAATTTCCTAGGCCTTTTCAAAAACTAAAGGGCTGGAGAGATAGCCTAGGGTTAGAGAGCGACCGACGCTCTTGCAGAGGACCCGGTTTCGATCCCAGCACCCACATGGCAGGCTGAGAACTGTCTGAACTCCATTCCAGGGAACTCCAGTTCCAGGGGAATTCGACACCCTGACCTCCGCGGCATTGCATGACACAGGTGCACAGACCTGCATGCAGACAATACATTCATACACATACAGAAATAAATAAAAAATTTAAAAAAAAAGAAAAAAAACTAAAACCATGTCTTTAAAGGAAGCTAAGAGAGGGGACTGGATGTGTAGACCCCAAATAAGGAAACAAAGAAATGAACGGTCTCAAACCAAGGGGGCCCATGTCACTCATCACCAGTCCTGACTGTGAAAGGGAAGCATTGCCTTCCGGATCTCTTCATTACTAGATATGAGCTGTTGCTGGAAGGGAACTTTTGAAGGAGACCATTTGCCAGGTGCTTAACAACCGGTTTTTAAGATCTTTGAGAATTTGGAATTCTAGGGTGTTATCCAGTGGCCATTTAGACTTATTGTCCAGAGGGTACTGAAGCCAAGAAGCACAGAACCAGGAGAGTCAGAGAGGACTGCTTGGAATGAGAAGAACCAGTAGTTAAAGACGGAGAAAAGGAGAAGATGAGTAGTCTGGATAAAGAGGTAGAGACAAGGTAAGGAGTCTCAGGAGGGCAAGTCGTTAAGATGGAGAGGAAGAGAGAAGGAGGAGGAAGAGGTTGCAAACCCCTCTATGCTAACTGGGCGATGTGTGTTTCGGATCTGGTTTATGTGCTGATTTGGGGACGGACTTCCTCAGCTTTTCCACTGAGACTGTCTTCTTCCATCGGGGGTGTCCTGCATGTTTAAAAACACAGAAAACATGACGGGGCTCAAGGCACTGAGAGATCAGCCCTTGTGTGTGTCTTCCCGGGTGAGCCAAAAGTTCCTTCTGACCCAAGAACGGGGTATATTTGTAGGGTTTCCCTATGAGGCTTTTGCACATCCTAGGGGGTGCCCCCTGACACCCACACCCCTACAGGGTTCAGGGAACAGGTGCCTCTTATCTTCGGAGCCTCTTCTGATGAGGCTCTCATGAAGTTCCTAAGCTAAAGGCTGCAAATTTGCAAGAAGTCACAGGAAAGTAAACAAGGAGAAAGGAGGAGCAAGCGGCCGGAGTAACAGAAGAAAGTGGCGGGCCAGAAGGCGTCCCTGTCCGGCTGGTATTCCCAAGCAAGTTCTCCAAGCTTCGCGTGGTTTCCCACTGTCCGTACAGTAGGGGGGGGGGGGCCTCCCAGCCAGAGGCCGGAGAGTCACCCAACATCCCAGAACAATTTTTGAGCAATGAGCAAGAGTGGACCTTGTGGATCTATGAGTGACTCTGAGCAAAAGCTGGCCAACACAGGGAAAGGGAAGGAGAGGAAGAGCGAGCAAGAGAGAAAGAGAGAGAGAGAGAGAGAGAGAGAGAGAGAGACTTGGACCTAAAGAGGGCACGTGGAGAGGGGAGACTTTGAGAGCCCAGGATTCGAAGAAGGACAGAGTGGGGAACAGAGAGAGACAGAGAGAGAAAGACAAAGGATCTGAGTGCATCAGAGAGACAGGTCTGTCTCTCAGTAACCATGCCAGCAGATCGACAGTCAAGGAAACCAGAGGAATTAAGTGGCTGTTGCCGTTGGTGCTGGTCTGGAAGTGACCGGGATTCGAGGAAAGGGGGAGGGGGATAGAGAGACGGGGGCGAGGGGGGGTAGGTAAGGGAAAACAGTACCTTTGGACAAAGTCAGATCCATGGTGGTGCAGAGCCTGTACCTGGCAGCCGGTCTGATCCGAGTCAGCCAAAATCTTAACCCTCAACCGAGATCACAGCACCAGACGTTAGGTTCAGGTTGAGGGGAGACCCGGCACACCAAAACTCAGGACTCAAATGAAAAGGAAGTCCAGTTCATTTTGGGCAAGTTGGCTGGCCTGCCTGTGTTGATTAGGATAGATGCCCCAAAATGGCAGTTTCTATACCCAGGCACACAAGGACGTGAATTTACAAGGAAGTGGGGGTGAGGAGATGGGGGAATGGGCATACGTGGATCTGTGGCTGGTATCAGAGAGGCATCTTGGGAGAAACTGAGGCCTGGGTCTGGTCTCCAGTGAGGCATGATTGCAGGATGTTGCAGTAACTTTTCTCAGATTGCAGGAGCACAGTCCAGGATAATTATTTCTTGGAACTTCCACCTCAGTTGGCTTCCTGGAATCCCTGACTTAGATGGGCTATGTATGACCTTACTCCTTTGACATGCCAAAGTGAATTATGGCAAATAACAGAAGTTCCTACCTCCAGATGAAGAGCTAAAGTCAACCAATAGATGCTGAGAAAAAGAAATCAGCTTTACCCAGACACAAGCCCTCTGATTCAGGTTATCTGAATCTAAGAAGTCAGGCCTAAATACATGTACGCACCAGCATCACTAAATGGACTCAGTGTATTTGTATATTCATAAGTATATGTATGTAACTGTAATCAAAGAGAATAAGAAAGTAAAGGAAATGAGAGGCACATGTGAGAAGTTAGAGGATGAAGTTCAAGAGGCAGAAATGAGGTGAACACACTACTCATACGTAAAATTCTCAAATAAAAGTTCCACGTCTGCTCAAGTTGGAAACTTGGCTTTTATTTTTTAATTTACTTATTTTTATTTTATTTTATTTTTAATATTATTGACTTTTAAATTTTTTTTATTTATTTTGTATGTGTATGAATGTACCGTTTGCATGTAGGTTTGTGCAACCGTGTTGTGCAATGCTGTGGAGGTCAGAAGAGGGCCTCAGATTCCCCTGGAAATGGAGTTAAAGGCGGTTCTCAGCCGCCATGTGGGTGCTGGGGATCGAACCCGGGTCCTCTGCAAGAGCAGTCGGCGCTCTTAACCACTAAGCCATCTCTCCAGCCCCTTATTTTTATTTTATGTGTATGAGTGTTATGCCTGCATTATGTGTAAGTACACCCATGGTATGCAGTACCTGCAGAGAACAGAAGAGGGCACTCTATCCCCCTGGACTGGAGTTAATGGACAATTGTTATCCACCAGTCTTTAATTCACATTAAACCCCAGTCTTCTGCAAGAACACCCGGTGCTCTTTACGGCTGAGATATCTCTCCAGCCTGAGAACTTGGCTTTTTCAAAAGTCAAATTGCAAACACTTGTTTCTAATAATATTAAATAATTTTTTAAATTTTTTTGGAGACTGTAACACCAGCTGACCTGAAACTCACTATGCAGATCATCTCAGGCTAGCCTTAATCTCATAGCGATATGTCTGTTGTGCCACCAAATTGCTGGTATTAAAGGCATGTGCCACCACACCTGGCAAGTTGTTGTGTTTCTTTTTTTAAGTTTAAGGACATATTTATGCAGTTTCTTAAATGTCTACCACAAATCTGTTAAATAATCTCAGTACCTTCCATTTTCAACTCAGCACAGTAGATATTTGCTTCTTTGTGATGAAAATATTGATCAGTGACATAAGATCACTATGATGGTGACAACTGAAATCAACAACTTTAGCTTTATGTAGTGTTTTCCTAGGTTAATTTTCATTAACTTCTATTCATCAGTTTTATATATATATATATATATATATATATATGGTGGGGTTTTTTGGTTTTTTTTTGTCCTTTCCTGGAACTCACTCTGTAGACCAGGCTGGCCTTGAACTCACAAAGATCCGCCTGCCTCTGCCTCTCAAGTGCTAGGATTAAAGGCGTGCGCCACCACAGCCCGGCTATCAGTACAGTTATATTTAAACTTCAGCTATTGGCTTGCTGTGCAATTTTAAACAGGGCGCCCAGAATCTAGTTGTTTATTCTATGAAGTGGTTAAGAAGATAATGATATCCAGTTTGTAGTTCTGCAGGACCACAAATACTGGGGGCAGAGAGGGGCATGTTATTGCAGTTCATTTTTCATAAACTTTCTTCTTTATTTCCATTTGTGTGAGTTTTGGTCTTTTTTGAGATAGGGTCTCCCTTTAGTTCTAGCTGGCCTGGAGCTCACTCTATACCAGACTGGCCTTGAACTCACAGAAATTCACCTGCCTCTGCCTCCCGAGTGCTGAAATTAAAGGCCTGTGCTACCTGCGACCTGCAACTTTTTTTTTATTTATTTTTTATTTTTTTATGAATGTACTGTCTGCATGTAGGTCTGTGTACCCATGTAGTGCAATGCCGCAGAGGTCAGAAGAGGGTCTCGGATTCCCCTGGAACTGGAGTTCTCCTGGAATTGGAGTTACAGACGGTTCTCAGCCGCCATGTGGGTGCTGGGGATCGAACCCGGGTCCTCTGCAAGACCATTCGGTGCTCTTAACCGCTAGGCTATCTCTCTAGCCCCTATTTTTTTTATGTGTATGAGTGTACTGTCTGCATGTAGGTTGGTGCACCCATGTCAGGCATTGGTTTCCCCTGGAACTGGAGTTAAAGATGGTTCTCAGCCACCATGTGGGTGCTGGGAATCGAACCCGGGTACTCTGCAAGAGCAGTTGGCGCTCCTAATCACTTTGCCATCTCTCCAGCCCCTCACACCAGTACTCTTAAATGTTAAAGTGGATAGAGGAAACAGGATGCCAAACCCATGAGAATTCAATCTGAAAATCCATTTTGCCGTGAACCTAGATTTGTCTTCACTGGTTTTCGTTTGCTTGCTTGCTTGCCCCTTGTCTATGCTCCTTTTAGGAGCTTAAAATTGTTTAAAATGGAAAAATTGATTTATTTGTATTTATACATTAAGTATCACAAGTTAAAAAGTTCAAATTTTAGCCAGGCGTGGTGGCGCACGCCTTTAATCCTAGCACTTGGGAGGCAGAGGCGGGTGGATCTTTGTGAGTTCAAGGCCAGCCTGGTCTATAGAGTGAGTTCCAGGACNATTCAATTTTTTTTTTTTTTTTTTTTTTTTTTTTTTTTGTCTTTATCAAACAGGGTCTACCTTTCATCCCAGCTGGCCTAGAGCTCAGTAGGTAGACCTTGAACTGGCCTTGAACTCACAGATATCCACCTGCTTCTGCCTCCTGGGTGCTGGGAAGAAAGGCATGTGCCACCACACCCAGCTTAAAGATGGTTCTTAGCTGCCCTGTGGGTGCTGGGAATCAAACCCCCATCCTCTGCAAGAGCAGTCAGTGCTCTTAACCGCTGAGCTGTCTCTCTAGCCCCTCAGTAGTTGTAACTGCCTTTACGCTCTCCCCTCCACTGACACTCTTCCACAGACACCCCCCCCAAATTTTCCACTTTTCACATCACATCAGAGTTCACAACTTTCAGATTTTGAGCTGGGTGTGATGGCTGATGCCTGTAATCCCAGCACTTTCAAAGCTGAAGCAGGGGGATTGCCTCAAACTTCAGGTCACACTTGGCCACAAATGTGTCTCAAAACCAAACAAAAAGCAAACAAACAAGCCGGGTGTTTTGAAGCATGCCAGGCATGAAAGCATGACAGCTGGAGGCCAAATAGTCAAGAGTTCAAGACTATCCTGGCCTGCATGTAGCACTGTCTCCAGCAAGCACAATCTTCCAAATCTGGAGCATTTTGGATTTCTGATTTGTAGCTAGGGATACTTAAACCCTAATACATGATTCACACCATTGCCTGGAGTTTATTTGCCATTCCTAATAGTTCTGTAAGCATATATTTCTGGGGGCTGGAGAGATGGCCTAGTGGTTAAGAGCACCGACTGCTCTTGCAGAGGACCCAGGTTCGATCCCCAGCACCCATGTGGCGGCTGAGAACCATCTGTAACTCCAATTCCAGGAGAACTCCAGTTCCAAGGGAATCCGAGACCCTCTTCTGACCTCCGCAGCATTGCACAACACGGATGCACAAACCTACATGCAGACAGTACATTCATACACATACAAAAATTTTAAAAAAAAGATTATATTTCTGAAAGCAAACAAGAAATTTTGTCCATGGAGATACTTGGGTTTTTTTGGTTTGGGGGTTTTGTTTGTTTGTTTGTTTGTTTGTTTGTTTGTTGGTATTTTGGAGACAGGGTCTCCCCTTAGTTCCAGCTGTCCTGGAGCTCACTCTGTAGACCAGGCTGGCCTTGAACTCACAGAGATCTGCCTGCCCCTGCTTCCCAAGGGCTAGGATTAAAGGCATGCACCACCACGCCCAGCTTGGGTTTTTTGATGTAGTTGAGTGGTAGAGCAAAAGCCTAGCATGTGAAAGGCCCAGGGCTCCATTGCTAACACCTTTAAAAAAACAAAGAAACAAGGGCTGGAGAGATGGCTCAATGGTTAAGAACACTGGTTGTTCTTGCAGAGGACCAGCACTCTCATGGCAGCTAACAACCGTCTGAAACTCCAGTTTCTTCTGTCTTCTGCGGGCATTGCATGACATGGGTGCACTTAACACACATTCAGGCAATACACGAATACACATAAAATAAAAATAATAAATACAGCCGGTCGTGGTGGCACACGCCTTTAATCCCAGCACTCAGGAGGCAGAGGCAGACAGATCTTTGTGAGTTCAAGACCAGCCTGGTCTACAGAGTGAGTTCCAGGACAGCTGGGGCTACAGGAAGACCCTGNATTAGACCCCAGTGGATAAACTTGCATTGAAGGATGTCTAGAATACGGACTTGACTCTATAGGCCTTACATAAATGACAGAATGCATGAAATCCAGTGGGAAATATGGTAGGGTGGGGGTGGGGGGGCTATAAAATGATTAAGATGTTTGTATAAAATGCACAAATGTTTAATAAAAATATATGAAAATCATATTTTAACATGTTCAGAAATTTATGAAGCATTTTTAAAGGAGTCATAGAAATACTGTTTAAGGAACTTAGGAAAGTTACAAGTGTCAGGGTAAGAAATAATGGGAGCAAAATAGAGTGAATAAAAATGTCAAACCACTTGAAGTTCCAAAAGAAAGAAAAGGGCACAAGTAAAGTACTTAAAGCACACACACAGAAAAGCACTAACTGAACTTTGCATTGATTTTCTTCTAATTATCTAAATATAATTGTTTTGCACTATTTGTAGAACAATTAATATTTTTTTGTCTTTTTGAGACAGGGTCTCCCTGTAGCTCTGGCTGTCCTGGAACTCACTTTGTAGACCAGGCTGGCCTCAAACTCACAGAGATCCGCGTGCCTCTGCCTCCCAAGTGCTAGGATCAAAGGCGTGCGCCACCACGCCTGGCATTTATCTATTTCTGTATGTGTATCAATGTACTGTCTGCATGCAAGTTCGTGTACCCGTGTCGTGCAAGTAGTTCAGCAGTTTCTAGGTGAGACCACAGTATGCTATGAATACTTCAGGCTGAAGTAGAATGTACTCCAGAGGGAAGAAGAAGGCCCTCTCCTCCCCCTGAAAGCAGCACCTTTGAAATGGGCTGGGGCTGTTGTGAAAGACTCTGTGTTCAATCCCAGCCTCACCAGACAAATGAGACCTCTGTTCAGTTTACACACAAAACTACCTGAGGTTTAGCCACCTGTCATCCCAGGCTTTGCCTGGAAAGGCTTCCCAGGCTGTACCCTTACTCACTGGAGTCTCCTTGACCCACAGACCTTGAGAAAGACACAATATTCTTCTGCACTCAGAGCTGATCGAGACATGCACTGGAGGACAACACCTGACCACCAATGGGAGAGTGTTTATTAAGTCTTTCTGGTTATCTGCCTCCATCAAAAACACAAATATGAGGGGCTGGAGAGATGGCTCAGCGGTTAAGAGCACCGACTGCTCTTGCAGAGGACCCGGGTTTGATCCCCAGCACCCACACGGTGGCTAAGAACCATCTTTAACTCCAATTCCAGGGGAATCTGACACCCTCTTCTGACCTCCACAGCATTGCATGACACAGGTGCACCAACCTACATACAGACAGTACACTCATACACATAAAATAATAAATAAATGACAAATGAGCTCATTGTGGGTGTAAGCTTTCCTGAATCTGGTTACCCCCAAGTATAACCAGGTTTGACATTGGTAAAGGCAGATGCTTCCATCAGGCTGATCCCCCTTGAACAGGGTTGCTCACAGCATGGCTTCATAAAGTTTACAAATATCAGGTGAGGTGACCTCTTAAAGTTGAAATTAAATGTTCTATCTCTTGTCAATCCTCATTCCCAATAAAGGGCCCAGCAGATGAGAAGACTTGCTGTATTAGTTAGGGTTCTCTAAAGAAACAGAAGCAACAGGATGAATATATAGCTATATACAATTTATTGATTTGCTCACATGACAGAGCTCAAGTAGTCCAACAGTAGCCGTGCTGCACTAGAGAGACTGAGAATCCAGGGAACTGCTCAGTCTGCAAGGCTGGATGTCTCAGTAGTCCCAATCTGGTGCTGAAGGCCCAGTGGATTCCAGCTCTGCCAGTTTCAGTACATGCAGGGATCCGAAGGGTTGATCACAGCAGCAAGACAAACTCACCAGTGAAAGAGAGGCAAGCCGCAGGAGAAAAAAGGGACCAGCTCCCTCTGCCATGGCCTTTTATACTGCCTGCCGGCAGAAGGTAACGCCCACATTTGGGGTGGGCCATCCAGGTTGAGGAGGTCCAATCTGAAGGTCCTTTTTCTCTTATTTGTTCCTTAGTCCAGTCAAGTTGACACCCAGGATTAACCATCACACTTGCCTAGACAACTGTGTGAAATTTATAGGGAGAACAGGTGCTGCCAGTCCAGAAGGGAGTCACTGAACTCAACAACTCTCCTTTCCAATGTAAACCACAGAGTTAAAGTCTATAGGGAAACACAGGCCTTTTTGTATATATTACAGTGGTAAATTGTTATGAACCTTTAAGATCATTGAGAAGCTGGCTTCAGAGATGGGATTGGCCCTCCCACTTTGGACTCAAGCACGGTTATTTCACAATGATCCCAAGACTCTTGTCCTATGTCAGACAGCACTCTGTGAAAAAGAAGGAGACCCATAAATCAGCCTGAGTAAAGATGTCATGCCATTGAAACCAATTAGGATATAAACTAAATTCAACAAATGTTATTATTTATCTTTTTTTTAATTTTTTTTTTTATTATTTATTTTTGTATGTGTATGAATGTATTGTCTGCATGCAGGTCTGTGCACCCGTGTCGTGCAATGCCGCAGAGGTCAGAAGGGGGTCTCGGATTCCCCTGGAACTGGAGTTCTCCTGGAATTGGAGTTACAGACGGTTCTTAGCCGCCATGTGGGTGCTGGGGATCGAACCCGGGTCCTCTGCAAGAGCGTCGGTGCTCTTAACCGCTAGGCTATCTCTCCAGCCCCTATTATTTATCTTATAATATAAAAATGTCTATAAGAAAAGTACCTAATCGGTTTCTCTATTTTGTCACAATGAAGAATGTAATTAACATAAACTAATACAAATGTAAAATGAATACCAAGATTTACTAAATAATAAAAGAAGAGGACATATTAAAGAAGGAAATAAAGACAGCTTACAATCCATAGAGAGGACAGAGGGGATCCTCTTCCTAAAATTCCTCAGTCAGTAACTCTGGCATCAGTTTCCTCTAATTGATTGTGTTGGTGATTATGCAGATCAATTTGATAGCGCTTTACTATATGGCGGTCGTTTACTATCATCTGATGTTCCTTTAATCACCCGTGTCGGCAATTCGCAAAATATTCTTCCCTCCCAGAACCAGGCTGGAAGTCCTACGAGACTGCAGGCTTTGGAGCTGTTTCTTCCCGGCAGGCTAACAGTTCCTAAGCTGAGCTCCTGGCAAGGAGAGGGGAGGGGGCCGTGGGAGGTTACCTGTGGAATAAGAAATAAAAGAAAGAAATAGACTCATAGAGAAAAATCTGGGAAGAGAGTGACTCAAGTTTCATGTTGGAACTCAAGGCTTTTATACCAACCCATGCATGGGCCAGAACACGTACACAATTTGGGGACTGGGGCAGGCAATTGGGACAAGGGAACCTTAGGCTATATTCCAGATCAAAGTTCTTTCCTGAGAGATCTAAGCTTCACAGGTCTGTGAAAATAACAGCAGGGGTCAAGGCTTTGGCTGTTAGGTAACTGCTTTTAAGTGATTCTGCCAAAAGAATGCCTACAACTATATATTTGCTGCTTCTCCAATACACTGCTTGTACTCATTCAAGACCTAAAGCAAGGTTCTGGTAGACCACTCTCTGAAATATATGAAATTAAAAAAAAAAAAGATTTTTGGCTGTCATGTGTTTTCTGTCCATGTTCCTTTAATAAGATGATGCTACACAGCACTCTTCTGAGCAAAACAGCTGCCATCTTTATGACTTCAGATGTGCTTCGTTAAAGGAGGGGTCAGCAGGGTCACTGGCCTCTCACCTGAGTATCCAGCCACTCTTCCCAGCCAGCTCTAGCTGGCTCTGCCCTAATCACACGTGGTCTCCTGTGTTTGGGGAGGACTAAAGTATATAATCTCCAGAAAGTTTAGAAGAGAAGTCTTGACCCATGAGTTTATGGGGAAGTCAACATCCACGGTGGATAAAGACTTTTCCAGTGCAACTAATCTCTGGTCACCCATACATGTATCAGCAACTCCTCATCCATCTCTGTGAATAAACTCATTGGTTCCCCAGAGAGAACGTTAATGTAATCAAACATTGGTTTGACACTAGAATCTTAGAAAGGGGATAAGCATTGCTTACTACCCCAAGAGGAAAATTCTCACATATTTACTATATGTCAAATATTACTATGTATCATGGTATTTAGAAAGGAAATGAGAAGATGAAAGACATCAAAAACATATGGAAATGGAGATATATTATTAAGAAGTATTCCTGTATGAAGATTAAGATGGCTGGATACTTCCAGACTAGGAAAAAAAAAAAAAGAGAGAAAGTCGCCAGGCGTGGTGGCGCACGCCTTTAATCCTAGCACTCGGGAGGCAGAGGCAGACGGATCTTTGTGAGTTCAAGGCCAGCCTGGTCTACAGAGTGAGTTCCAGGACAGCTGGGGCTACAGGGAGACCCTGTCTCGAAAAGAGCAAAAAAAAGAGAAAGTCTATGCTGAAAGTGAGGAAGGTTTGTTATGATATATGAAAGATGAGACAAAAATAATATATAGGTACTCCTAAAATTTCTAAGGTCATAGCTCAGTCAACTAGCTGAAAAAACACGATATATATGTAGTAAAGATTTATTTACAAGTGTTTGGTTTTTGCTCAGTCTTTATCTGGATATTACAAGGGAACAGAAGTTACCAGACTACTATAACTAACCTTCTTAGGTGTTTAATAACCATACTTGGAGGCCTATACTAATCTGGTCAGAGTGTCTTA
>VZQC01000144.1:3295781-3412251 GCA_009823505.1 Rhizomys pruinosus | reverse complement strand
TGTGCATCGTGCAATGCCGCGGAGTTTTTCCCAAGAAGTGTCCACTTTGCATTCTTCATAGTTTAATATGTTATGTTTTTTGATCACATTATAATTATTATTGTCTAATTATTTTTTAAATTTTATTTATTATTATAGTGTATGAAGTACTGTGCTGCATAGCATGGCCGAGGCGGAGGTCAGAAGAGGGTTTGGATTCCCCATGGAACTGGGTATTCTCCTGGAATTGAGAGTTTTCAGAACGGTTCTCAGCGCAGCCAGGCTGTTCGTGCTTGGAGGATAGTAACCCGGGTGCCTCTGTAGAGCGTTGGACGGCTCTATAACCGCAATAGGGCCCAATCTCTCCAGCGCCCAATCATCATTATTATTGGGCATGGTGGTGCACGCCTTTAATCCTAGCACTTGGGAGGCAGAGGCAGGTGGATCTTTGTGAGTTCAAGGCCAGCCTGGTCTACAGAGTGAGTTCCAGGACAGCTGGGGCTACAGGGAGACCCTGTCTCGAAAAGACCAAAAAACAAACAAAAAAAGAAAACAAAAAAGATCATATCAAAAGCAACATTCTCTAAATCCTGAAGTCAGACAGGGATAATCCCCATATTTCAAGGACTAAAGAATCAAGGATTATTGATTAAATGTTCTAGTCCATATAATACTCCTATTCTTTTTTAATTTTTTTATTATTTTTTTATGTGTGTGAATGTACTGTCTGCATGTATGTTGGTGCACCCATGTCATGCAATGCTGTGGAGGTCAGAAGAAGGCATCAGATTCCCCTGGAACTGGAGTTAAAGATAGTTCTTAGCCTCCATGTGGATGCTGGGAATTGAACCCAGGTCCTCTTCTTTTTTTTTTTTTTATTATTTTTATTTATTTCGGTATGTGTATCAATGTACTGTCTGCATGCAGGTCTGTGCACCCGTGTCGTGCAATGCCGCGGAGGTCAGAAGAGGGTCTCGGATTCCCCTGGAACTGGAGTTTCAGACGGCTCTCGGCCGCCATGTGGGTGCTGGGGATCGAACCCGGGTCCTCTGCAAGAGCGGTCGGCGCTCTTAACCGCTAGGCCATCTCTCCAGCCCCCCAGGTCCTCTTCAAGAGCAGTCGGCACTCTTAACTGCTGAGCCATCTCTCCAGCCCCAATAATACTCCTATTCTTGATCTCAGAAAAGGCCCTGAAATATGGAGACTAGTCCAAGATCTGATTGATTAGGGAGTGGTTCCACTCTATCCAGTACTTCCTAGTCCTCATACTCTCCTCACACAGATTCCCTCCCCACCATAAATATATCCTACTATTCCATGCTAGATCTTATGGATGCTTTCTTTTGATTCCTACCCCATCCCTATAGTCAGCTTCTATTTGCTTTTTAAGACCCCACTGACAGAGCTGGATAGGTCACTTGGACTGTCCTCCCTCAAGGATTTTAGTCAGTCTGCACTTATTTGGTTTAGCTCTCTCCCAAGACTTAATGGAATGGACCATCCAGAGACCACTCTAATTCAGTATATTGATGATTTCCTCCTATGTGGGCCAATGGAAGAAATCATATCCTGAGGAACAGAATGTCTCCTCAATTTTCTGGCTGGCAGAGGCTAAAAGATATCTCGGGAAAATGCCTAATTATGTAAAACCAAAGTTGCTTAACTGGGCCTTGTCTTATCAGAAGAGAGCAGAACCTTGGAACCTGAATGAGTCTGACCCATTTTGGCCTCCTTACTCTCCAAAAACCATCAAACAGATGAAGGCATTTCTGGGAGTTATAGGATATTGTAGTATCTGGAGCCCTAGTTATAAAGAACTAGCTAAACCTGATATAGATATTGGGCCCTTACTCACAAAATTAACCAACGAGGGGCCACAGATCAATACAAAATTTATTTAATTTGCCTGTGCACCAGAACCCAATTAAGAAAACTGACACATCAAGGGAGCCAATTGGTGATGTGTCAGGGACACAACCCATGCCACGCAGAGATGGGCACGACCCCGACTGTTACAGAGACCTTTTAAAGCCAAAGCCACAAACTAGAGGAACTTGGTGACATCATACATACACAATTGCCAGGCTATAGAAACACAATGCAAGCAGTGGTGACCTTTAAGCTGATTGGCTGTGTTTAGCAGCGTGAAGTCCCTTGGAGAGAAATGGGCTTCTTAGGAGGTAGGAAGCTCTCCTACAGGGCTGGGAAAGTTCATCCTGACCTCAGGTAGCTCTGGGAACTAGGAACTCAGGGTCGGACTGTATTCTTGTGGTTAAGGTAGTCATGGGAACCAGGCTTGCTTCAATTAGATGAACTCTTTCTGACCTGGTTCTAACACTGGCTTAGGTTTACCTATTCATCATTAAGTTCCACCCATATTTGAGAGGCAAGGCATAGCTGGGGGTGGGGGACTGAGGTGGGAGGGGGCGGGGACAACTCAGTTCACAGGCCCTTCCTCCCAAACTGTGGAATACTTAAGTAAGGAGTTAGATCAGGTAGCAAAGGGATACCCTGGATGCCAAGGAGCAGTTGCTGCTGCTGAAGGCCTGATTCCTGAGGCTCCAAAGCTTACCTTGGGCACCCCCCCACCCCAGGCAGGGTTCACATGCCTCATGATGTAGGGGGCTTTCTAAATTCTAAGGGAAATTTCTGGCTAACTGACAACAGCCCCCTTCGATATCAGTCTCTTGTGTTAGAAGGACTAAAAATTAATCCCAGAACCCACATAGTGGCTAGCCACCTTTCATAGTTCCAGTTCCAAGAGATCCCCCATATACTCTCCTGTCCGTTCACATTGCACAACACAGATGCACTTACCATACACGCAGGCAGTACACTCATTCACATAAAATAAAAATAAATCAAAATATAATCTTTAAAAAGAATAGACCCAGCTAGGCATGGTGGCACACGCCTTTAATCCCAGCACTCAGGAAACAGAGGCAGGCAGATCTTTGTGAATTCAAGGCCAGCCTGGTCTACAGAGCGAGTTCCAAGCCAGCTGGGGCTATAGGGAGACCCTGTCTTGAAAAGACCAAAAAAGGGGGGGCTGGAGAGATAGCCTAGCAGTTAAGAGCGCCGACTGCTCTTGCAGAGGACCCTGGTTAATCCCCAGCACCCGCATGGCAGCTGAAAACCGTCTTTAACTCCAGTTCCAGGGGAATCCAACACCCTCTAACCTCCGCGGCATTGCACAACACGGATGCACAAACCTGCATGCAGACAGTACATTCATACACACAACACGGGTGCACAAACCTGCATGCAGACAGTACATTCATACACATACAAGAATAAATTTAAAAAAATTTTTTTTTAATTTCATCGATCTCTCCCACAAAGGGAACATCTGATGACAGGCAAGAGGAAGTGCCAAACTCTAGAAGAAGGACCCGATGAGAGCTAGTTCTCAGGTGTTCCCAGGACTACCAGCCTATGACATTGTTCTTGCAGAAAGAACAGCTGCAGGCAGTGACTTCCTACCACTCACAATGTATGAAAAAGGAAAATTAGTTCAGGGTTGGAGAGATGGCTCAGCGATTAAGAGCACTGACTCCTCTTGCAGAGGACCCGGGTTCAATTCCCAGCATCCACATGGCAGCTAAGAACCATCTTTATCTCCAGTTGCAGGGGAATCCTACGCCCTCTTCTGACCTCCGAAGCATTGCACAATACGGGTGCACCAACCTACCTGCAGACAGTACACTCATACACATAAAAAATAATAAATTAATCAAAAAAAAAAAAAGAAAAGAAAAGTAGTCTCAGGCCAGGAGTGATGGCGCACGTCCTTCATCCCAGCACTCGGGAGGCAGAGGCAGGCAGATCTCTGTGAGTTCAAGGCCACCCTGGTCCACACGGTGAGTTCCAGGCCGGTTGGGACCCTGTCTCAAAATGCCAAAAAAAAAAAAAGTAGTTTCATGTTAAAAAAAAAAAAGTTGAAAGAGAAAAAAAAAGAAAAGCAAAAGTATCTGCAGGCAGATTTCTGTGAGTTCAAGGCCAGCCCGTTCTACAGAGTTTGTTCCAGGCCAGCTGCGGCTACAAGGAGACCCTGTATCGAAAAGACCCCCCCAAAAAAATTAGTTTGTATTGAATTTTCGCAAATTTCAACACTATGTTTTTATCTACCTTATCTGCACCACACTACCTCCCAAATTCATCCATTTGCTGGAAATGGTTCTTAGAAAACACCAGTGGTACACTGCTGCCACCTTGTGACATGACTGGTAATCACACGTAAGCATTCTCACTAAAAAAGGAGTTGGGACGGCTGAGAGGAAGGTGGAGTCCAGTCACGGTCAGAAACAGCTCGGCCCAGAGCACAGACCAGGGTCGCATTTGAAACTAAAGGTTTTTTTATTTTTTTTTATTTTTTTTTATTTTATTTTTATATGTGTATGAATGTACTGTCTGCGTGTAGGTTTGTGCACTGGTGTAGTGCAATGCCGCGGAGGTCAGAAGAGGGCGTCGGATTCCCCTGGAACCGGAGTTAAAGACGGTTCTCAGGCGCCATGTGGGTGCTGTGGATGGAACCCGGGTCCTCTGCAAGAGCAGTTGGTGCTCTTAACTGCTAGGCCATCTCTCCAGCCCCAGGTTTTTAATTTTTTATCACATGTTTCCTACATGTAAATCGAAGACAGCAGACTGTGGAGGTCAGAGGACAACTTCCTTCTCCCACATGGATTCCGGAATATCAAACTCAACTCATTATATTTGGTGACAGGCACCCTCACCTGTTGAGCCATTTTTTTCTAACGCTAAAAGTGGGATTTTGATGCCCGGCGTGGTAGCACACACCTGTAATTCCAGCACTTGGGAGGCAGAAGCAGAAGGATCTCTGTGAGTTCAGGGCCAGCCTGGTCTACATAGTGAGCTCCAGGCAGGCTAAGACTAAAGGGAAACCCTATCTCAAAACGACCAAAAAAAAGTGGGGTTTTGTTCTTGTTTTGTTTTGTTTTGTTGGGGGGGGTATTTTTGAGACAGGGTCTCCCTGTAGCCCCAGCTCGCCTGGAACTCTCTATGTAGACCAGGCTGGCCTGGAACTCTCTATGTGGACCGGGCTAGCCTGGAACTCTCTATGTAGACCAGGCTGGCCTGGAACTCACAGCCTCTGCCTCCAAGTGCTGGGATTAAAAGCATGCACCACCACTCCCAGCTCTCCATAGTAAAGTTTTCATATTTCCCAACAATGTGGAAAACCTAAGTTCCAAGCCAAGCTCTACCAATGTAACATCTAAAATCACCATAACAGGTGTTCCTGCCTGAACTCTGCCATAGACAGTGTGCTGGACAGCCTTAGTGTCAATTTGACACACTGGGTTAAGGGAGCCTCAGCTGGGAAATTACCTCCACTGAACTGGCCTATGGATGTGTCTGTGGGCTATTTTCTTGATTGCTGAGTGATATGGGAGGGCTCAGCCCACTGTGAGTGGTGCCACCCCTGGGCAAGTTGTTCTGTATTGTATAAGAAAGCAAGCTGAGCATGGGCCAGGGGAGCAAGCCAGTAAGCAGTGTTCCTCCATGGCCTGTGCTTCAGCTCCTGCCTCCAGGTTCCTGCCCTGAGTTCCTCTATGGCCTCCCTCAGTGATGAACTGTGATCTGGGAGGTGTGAGCCAAATGAACTCTTTCCTACACAGTTCAGTACTGGTCAGAGTGATTTCTTGCAGCAACTGAAAGCAGGCTAGAACAGACACTTAGCTTACTGCCATGGTTCTTTTTCATCTTGTGCAGAATGGGTCTGGTACATACTCTGCAACCCAAGTCTTGTTCTCTAGAGGCACTGAAATGTACCTGATACACAGTACTACAAACCAAATACTTGAAAGCACCTGCCATGATCCCCTCCCCCATTTTCTATCAGCCACTTTCCAGTGATCTGAAACTGCTACACTCAACTGTCACTTCCCCATGGTCAGGTGAAATGCAGAAACCACAGCAGAAACTTTAGATTCTAGTAATTTCTGATCAGAGCGGCAGGGCTGCAGGAAGACCTGCTTTCCCTCTGCCACCACATTCAGATTCAGAAAGCCAAATCTCACATCTGCTGCCTTTCCCCATTTTTCCTCCTCCTCTTCTTCCTCCTCTTTCTTCTCCTCCTCCTCTCCTCCTCCTCCTCTTCCTTCTCCTCCTCCTCCTCTTTCTTCTCCTCTTCCTTCTCCTCCTTCTTCTCCTCTTCCTTCTTTTCCACCTCCTCTTCCTTCTCCTCCTCTTCCTTCTCCTCTTCCTTCTCCTTCTCCTCCTTCTCCTCTTTCTTCTCCTCCTCTTCCTTCTCCTCCTCTTCCTTCTCCTCCTTCTCCTCTTCCTTCTCCTCCTTCTCCTATTCCTTCTCCTCCCTCTTCCTCTCCTCCTTTTTCTCCTTCTACTCCTCCTGGCAAAGTCTCACATTGTAGCTCAGGCTAACCTGGAACTATATATCACATGCTGGCTTCCAGCTCACAATCCACTCATGATCCATTAGAGCAACAAAATCAGACCTGTTTCTGTCCTCAGAGCTTCAGACTATTGAAGCTGCCCAACTCAAAGGCAGAGTACTACATACAGGTTGCTGCGAAATACCATGAGAGATGTATACACTGATTTTTTTTTCAACCAAACTCATCAATCCCCTGTTGAAAATCTTCAACTCTTGGCTTTCTTGGGTGGGGGCCAGGGACACTTATCCACATGTTCTGTGTCCGGGGACCCACCTACGCCTGTCTCCCATCTCACCACTGTGGGGAACAGTGTGGATCACCGTGGCTATCTATGTTGATAGATTCTGTGAATCCAAACTCAAGACCTTTACCAAAACAGTCATCCCCTCAGCCCTCAACTGGTGTCTTTTTAAATTATTTATTTATTTATTTTTATGTGTATGAATGTACTGTCTGCATGCAGGTTTGTGCACCCGTGTCGTGCAATGCTGTGGAGGTCAGAAGAGGGCATCGGATTCCCCTGGAACTGGGTTCTCAGCCACCATGTGGGTGCTGGGAATCAAACCCCGGTCCTCTGCAAGAGCAGTCAGCACCCTTAACCGCTAGGCCATCTCTCCAGCCCCAACTAGTGTCTTTTTTATGGTAATTTCAAGTTCAAAGTGAGCCTGGTGTGGTGGTGACAGCTTTAATCCCAGCATTCAGGAGGCAGAGCTAGTGGGTCTCAATGAGTTCCCAGGCCAGCCTGGTCTACAGAGTGAGTTCCAGCCCAGTTGGGGTTACAAGGAGACCCTATCTCGAAAGAAAGAAAGAAAGAAAGAAAGAAAGAAAGAAAGGAAGGAAGGAAGGAAGGAAGGAAGGAAGGAAGGAAGGAAGGAAGGAAGGAAGGGAGAGAGAGGGGGCTGGAGAGATGCTTCAGTGGTTAAAAGCACTGGCTGCTCCTGCAGAGGACCTGGGTTCAATTTCTAGCACCTACACAGCTGACCCAGGTTTGATTCCCAGCACCCACATGCTGGCTAACAACCATCCATAACTCTAGTTCCAGGGGATCTGATGCCCTCTTTGGGCACTGTACAACATGAGTGCACTTACACAAATGCAGACAATACAGTCATACACATAAAATAAAAATAATAAAATTTGGGGGGCTAGAGAGATGGCTCAGCAGTTAGGACCACTAGCAGTTCTTGCAGAAGACCCAGGTTCGAATCCCAGCACCTTGAAACACAGACATAATTAACTGATTAAATGCTGGGGGTTTTTTGGGTTCTGTAACTTGCTTACCCTGCTTAAAGGCATCCTGACATTTTCTGAGTGGGCCAAAAGTATAAGGCAGCTTTGCCTTGTTGGCCTCCCCTTTAAAAAGACTCCCCCACCCTGGCCACAGCAGCTTTCAATCAATATCAAATGAAACTGCATGCCCAGCAACCGCTGTATCAATAAATTTGACTGATTAACATTTGATTTGGTTCTGAGGGTCTTTCCTGGTTTTTCTAAAAACTCCATAACATTCTGACCTTTGCCAGCATTGCAGGACATGGGTGCACTTCGCACATACAGGCAACACTCATACACATAAAATTTAAAAGTAATAATAAATAAAATATTTTTTGAGATATTGTCTCCATATAATCACAGCTGGCCTGGAACTCACTCTGTAGACCAGGATGGCCTTGAACTCACAGAGATTCACCTGCCTCTGCCTCCCAAATGCTAGGATTAAAGGCATGCGCTACCACGCCTGGCTTAAAAACACTTCTTAGCCACCATGTAAGTGCTGGGAATTGAACCCAGGTCCTCTGTTCAACCCCCATAGAATATTTTTAATACACAGTGAAACGGTTGTGGTGGCACATACTTTTTAATCCCAGCACTCAGGAGACCGAGGCAAGTTCAAGAGCCAACCTGCTCTATCTAGCAAATTCCAGGGCAACTGGGGCTACAATGAGACCCTGTCTAAAAAAAAAAAAAAAGGTGAGGGGCTGTGAAGATGGCTCCATGGGAAAAATGCTTTCTACACAGCAGGAGGACTGGAGTTTGGACCCCAACACCTACGTAAAAGCCAGGCATAGTAGAGCATCCCTGGAGAGAGAGCCAGGCAGAGCCCCAGAGCTCACAGGCCAGCAGTTCAGCAAAATGGCAAGCAATAGGCTCAATGAGAAATCCTATCTCAAAACAAAAGAAGGAAGGTTGTCAAGATCACTCCACAGATCAAGGCACCTGCTGCCAAGTTTGAGGCCCTCCGTTCAATCCCCAAGATCCACATGGTATGAAAGGAGAGCACAGAGAAGAAGCTGACCACTTCGCATGTGTACCGTGGTATGTGCATGCACCACCACCACCCCACTAAATAAAATGTAATAAGTAACAGAAAGATAAAAGAAAGAGAGAAGGAATAAGAGAGGAAGAAACTCAAATGTAACCTCTGGACTTGATAGCCACATACAAGGTGAGTGCATACACACACATGTACACACACATACACACATACACACACACACACACACACAAAGGTGGGTGGCCTCTGGTCTCCACTGGTGCAAGCACACTCATGTGTGTGCACTCCCACACGTGCACCCACATAAAGACACACACAAAGAAACAGCCAATGTCAACAACAGAAAACTCCATTTGTCTTAAGAGTGAAACACGCTAGCCCGTGTCCATGGAGGAGAAAACCAGACAGCACTTGGGGAGGGGAGATTAACAGACTGAAGGGACCTGAAGGTAGCTGGGGGAGAGCTGCCTGATCCTGCAGTGGCCTCAGCCTGGACTGCACTGATGGCAGCTCAATGAAGCTGCGCATGTGCACATGGTACGTATGACCGTTTATCACCAAGATTTTCTTTCTTCTAATAGGCTGCACTTCATAAATATGTGTAGCAAACTCCCACATTCAGGCCCTACCTGAATTCAGACAACATAAAAATAAACAACCAGGGGCTAGAGAGATGGCTCAGCTGTTAAGAGCCCTCTGTAACTCCAGTTCCAGGGGATCTGATGCCCTCTTCTGGCCTCCACTGGCATTGCATGACACAGATGCACTTACATAAAAGTAAACAATGGGGCTGGAGAGATGGCCTAGCGGTTAAGAGCGCCGACCGCTCTTACAGAGGACCTGAGTTCGATCCCCAGCATCCACATGGCGGCCGAGAACCGTCTGAAACTCCAATTCCAGGAGAACTCCAGTTCCAGGGGAATCTGAGACCCTCTTCTAACCTCCGCCGCATTGCACGACACAGGTGCACAAACCTGCATGCAGACAGTACATTCATACACATACGGAAATAAATAAAATTTAAAAAATAAATAAATAAAAAGTAAGCAAAATACTCCTATGCATAAAATAAAAAATAAATGCCGGGCATGGTGGCACTCGCCTTTAATCCCAGCACTCAGGAGGCAGAGGCAGGCAGATCTCTGTGAGTTCAAGGCCAGTCTCATCTACATAGCGAGTTCCAAGCCAGCTGAGTCTGCAGGGAGACTCTGTCTCAAAAATAAATAAATAAATAAATAAATAAATAAATAATCACCCAATCTCCCTCTTAGTTTCTAGTGAATTTCTACTACCTTTGAAAAAGTTTATTTCATTTATAATTCCAGGTATATAAAGTGTATGTCTTTCCCTAGTTAGACTTAAGCCTCATGGAAACAGAAACAGTTTTTTAGAACTTTCTAAACAGAAGTAATATCAATAGTATCAGACCAAGCCCAAGCCATCAATTTGGAGATAGTTTTCACTGCCTAATACAACTCTCCAGCATGGTAATGGGCTAGGACAAACTAAGAAGACAAAAATGACCAAACAAAAATCAAAACAGAGCTCAGGAATTAAAAAATAATAATTCGGGGCTGGAGAGATGGCTCAGTGGTTAAGAGTACCAACTATTCTTGCAGAGGACCGGGATTCGATTCCCAGCACCCACATGGTGGCTAAGAACCATCTTTAACTCCAGTTCCAGGGGAATCTGACACCCTTCTCTGACTTCCACAGCATTGCACAACACGGGTGCACCTACCTACATGCAGACAGTACACTCATACACATAAAAAATAGTAAATAGGGGCTGGAGAGATGGCCTAGCAGTTAAGAGCACCGACTGCTCTTGCAGAGGACCCGGGTTCGATCCCCAGCACCCACATGGCCGCTGAGAACCGTCTGTAACTCCAATTCCACAAGAACTCCAGTTCCAGGGGAATCCGACACCCTCTTCTGACTTCTGCAGCATTGCATAACACGGGTGCACAAACCTACATGCAGACAGTACATTCAAATAAATAAATAAATAAATAAAGTAAAATTTAAAAATAATAAAGTAAAATTTAAAATATAAAAAAATAATAATAATTCAAGAGGCCTAAGCAAGAAGATTGCTGTGACTTCAAGGTCAGCCTGGGCTATAGGGTGAAACTGTCTCAAAAAACTACTTTTGTTGGGCATGGTGGCACATGCCTTTAATCCCAGCACTCAGGAGGCAGAGGCAGGTGGATCTCTGTGAGTTCAAGGCCAGCCTAGAATACATAGCAAGTTCCAAGACAGCTGGGGCTACAGAGGGACCCTGTCCCCAAAAGATTAAAAAATACTTTTTAGGAGCTGGAGAAATGACTCAGTGGTTAAGATCACTGGCTGCTCTTGCAGAAGACCTGGGTTTGAATCCCAGCATCCACTTGGCATTTAACAACCATCCATAACTCCAGTTCCAGGGGATCGAATGCCCTCTTCTGACCTCCGTGAGCACTGCATGACATGGGTGCACTTACGTACATGCAGGCATAACACTCACACACATAAAAATATTTTAAAATTAAAAAATAATAATTTTAAATTTTCACTTGTGCTTTATCTCTTCACTCCTTTTGAGGGAACAAATTCATGCTACCCCCTCATGCCCACCTGGAGGTCACTAAGGAAGACCTCCTTGTTAACTGTCTCTTCAGACACACACACCCCAGAAATGTGACCCAACATTCAGGCCGAGCCATCCTTCTTTCTTGGACACATTCCTGAAGTCTCTGGAATAGACACCACCTTTAGTAAGTACTGATGTTCCCTAACTGTTAGCCTTTGGAGCCCGAATGTCCCCCAAGGTCCAGTGAGTTAAAGGCCCATCACCAGCCTATTGGGAGGTTGCAGAACATTCAGGAGATGGAGCTTAGTAGAAGATAGTTAGGTCGTGGGACTGTATACCCTGACGGACATACTGGGACCATGTCCCTTCCTGTCTCTTCTTTGCTTCCTGGCTGTCATGATGTGAGCACTTTCCTCCACTGTGCACTCAATATGTGATGAACCTCACCACCGGCGCAAAAGGAACAGGGCAAACCGACCAGGGACTAAGACCTCTAACACCGTGAGCCAAAATTACACCTTTCCTCCTTTGTGATCTGAGTATCTTATGTTGCCAGTGTGGAAGCTGGCTAGCAAGCACAATAACCTTTAATGTCTTCTCTCAGTATTACAAACTGCCTTCTTTCCCCTAAGGCCTTTCCCAGAGTCTGGAGCTAAAGAGTCCTCACTCCCCTCCAAGCCTGGTTAAACACATTTCAAAGCCCCCCCCCCCACTCCCACCATAGCTCCTACACTTCTCAAGCTTTCCTGGACTCAAAGCCCTGGTGATCTGCCACAAATACAATTCTCTCCTTAGGAATGGAGCAACTAAACCACAGCCACCTTCCCAATAAACCATGAGAAGCCTGGTTTTCCTCACTTCCAGGGAAATGTTTGGGGGCAAAGGGAAAACTGCCTGTTTTGTTTTGGTTTTGTTTTCTTGTGGAGCTGAGATTGAAGCCCAGAGGGTTCATGGGTGCTAGACAAGTATTTTACCACCAACCTTCATCCCCAGCCCATGGTCCTTGTTTTTCAAAATAGGATCTTGCTATGCAGACAAGTATGTCATCAAACTTAAAATCCTCTTGCCTCAACCCCTGCCCCCTTCACCCCATCCAGTGCTGAGAACTAAAGGCATTGCAGCACAGAATGGGAAAGAACTATAAACAGAGTGAGGACAGGGTCCCTTTCCAGGCAACGGTACTACTACGGCTGGTACTTTGACTGGAAGTAGAAGCACAGACAGGAAGCAGACTAGTCACCCTCTCTTCTGCCAACCTGTAGAACCCAGGTTTCGCTGTAAACTCCCTGAAAGGTATAAGCGAAAATGAGAGAACAAAATCATCACACAGGGGCCGTGAGGAGTCAAAAAGGAGGAGAAGGACCGAGCGCTGCTGTCCAGTTACGGGTCACTTGTGTTCTTCAGAGTGCTGTTCCTTCTGTTTTACTCCCCAGATTCCTTTTATTTTATTTTTACTTATTTTTTATGTGTATGAATGTACTGTCTGCATGTGGGTTTGTGCACCCGTATCGTGCAATGCCAGGGAGGTCAGAAGAGGGCGTCGGATTCCCCTGGAACTGGAGTTCAATACGGTTCTCAGCTGCCATGTGGGTGCTGGAGATCGAACCCGGGTCCTCTGCAAGAGTAGTCAACGCTCTTAACCATTGAACCATCTCTCCAGCCCCTGAGCAACATTTTAATGTATGTGTCTGTTTTGCCATATTATCTATCAATTTTTTCCCTCATAGCAAATTACGTGTGTGTGTGTGTGTGTGTGTGTGTGTGTGTGTGTGTTGCAGGTAAGGAGCAGATTAATCTTAGCTGGGCATGGTGGCACATGCCTAGAGTGCCAGAACTCAGGTCAACCTCTGGAGTCCTGTGCTTTCTCCACACTTTTGCCAAAAGTACCAAGCTTCACAACTCATGTGCCACACAGGCCTTGCCAAGGGTTTATCTACACTCACCTCAGTGGTCTCACTGGGAGCCACGTGCAACAAGGAGCCTTGTTTCCCTGAGCTTTTGGCCAAGTCCCAAGCGGAAGAGTTCAGAAGGGCAGTCTTCTCCTGGGGATCCACTGTTCCAAGGTCAACAAACCATGATTTCAAGGGTAAAAAAAAAAAAAGAAAGAAACCATACTTGCTATGAATGTTAAAATATACTTGTATTGCAACAGAAGGTGAGAAAATACACCATGTACATACACACAGAGAGGGGAGAGAGGGACAGAGAGAGAAATGCATACACACACACAGCTTGAGGTCTGCTCCCTTACCTCTAACCCCTCCTTCTAGAAGAGTAAAGAATTTCTCTTCAGGGCCCAACAAGACAGTCATGGTAGGAAGTCATTGACAAGTATAATCCACAGAAAATAAATGCATGAAAAGTTCCATATTGTTCATAGAGTACCAGGTAAGCCATTAACAATTTTAATGATATTTAATAGTACTGTAACAAACTAGAAGTCATATCCATAGGTGATAGCCCTACGGAGGCTTTGGGCACACTGGGTGGGCTCTGCTCAAATAGCTCACCTTTTGGGAAGCAGATGTAGTTAGCACTTCTTTTTTTTTTTATTTTATTTATTTTTGTATGTGCATGAATGTACTGTCTTCATGTAGGTCTGTGCACCCGTGTCGTGCAATGCCGCGGAGGTCAGAAGAGGGTCTCGGATTCCCCTGGAACTGGAGTTCTCCTGGAATTGGAGTTACAGACGGTTCTTAGCCGCCATGTGGGTGCTGGGGACTGAACCCGGGTCCTCTGCAAGAGCAGCCGGTGCTCTTAACCGCTAGGCCATCTCTCCAGCCCCTGTAGTTAGCACTTCTAAATCTGGTCCAGTTCTGACCACAGCCAAGCTGGCCTGGCCCTCCAGAGGGACCACATAGTGTCCGTTCTAGTTGACAGCACCATGCCCCTACCTCAAGCCATTTTGTGGCAAAAATGTTCATTGTATACTCAGCATCAACACGATCCTAAATTCAGGAAAAGTTCACCTCATTTCCCCTCCGAGCCACCACCAACCGACTTCCAACTTCCGTCCTTTACAATAAAGTTCTTCGGAAGCTGCTGAGGGCCCAGAGCGCCACTGTGGAAGAGAAGGCCTTTCACTAGGATGGACGCCGAGGCTAGAGGCCACTACCTGGACTCAAAGCTCCAGCCCAGCCCGCCTTGCCAGTCCTGTTCCTAACATGCTACTCACTGACATGCACTCTGTGCTCCCCTCCAACCAGACTGCTGTTCCACACACAGGTCCTGTGTTTGCAAACCAGCTCAGCTTGGCTCACACGTCCAGACAACTCCTCCCACTGCCTCCCTCGACTCCTCACAACCTGCTGTGTATGCTCGGCCCTGACTGGACTCTTCTTTTGCATTCATCCCGTTCTGCCTTGTGCAAAATTGTCCGTGCTTCTCTCTCATCCCACCCTGCCCTGGGAGAATGGAACCTTAACCTGGAGGTTTCCACAACCCCACACTAACATAAACGTTAGCTAAATCTTAGAGATGGCCTAGCGGTTAGGACGCGCAGACCTTCTTGCAGAGGACCCGGGTTCGATCACCCAGCACCCACATGGCGGCTGAGAACCATATGAAAATCCAATTCCAGGAGAAACTCCAGTTCCAGGGAATCCGACATCCTCTTCTGATCCCCTCGGCATTGCACAACGGGCAGGTGCCAAAAGACTTGCAGCGCAGACAGTACATCTATACACATACAGAAATAAATAAAATTTAAAAAAAAAAAGCTAAATCTTCAGGTTTCTAGGTTCAAAATGTTTCCCCTCTAAGACTATATCAGGGTGTGATAGCACTGTTATTTGTTGTTTTGTTTTTGTTCGTGCTGCTGCGGGTGGAGGTAGAGAGCAAACTGGGGATTTTACACAGGGACTCAAGCATGCTAGGCAAGGACTCTACCACTGTAGTACAACCGCTAGCTCCCTATTTGTTATTTTAATAGGTGAGCTCACTTAGTTGCCCAGGGTTGGCCTTGAACTTGTGACCTTTATTCCTCCACCCCTCAAATATCTGGGATTACAGCCCAGCCCATCTATGCCTGACTTTCCACTGAAGTCTGGGGCTGAACAATTCTTTGTCATATGGGCTGTGCTGTGCTTAACAGCAACCACATGACTTTTTTTTTTTTTTTTTTTTTTTTGGTCTTTTCGAGAAGGGTCTCCCTGTAGCCCCAGCTGTCCTGGAACTCACTCTGTAGCCCAGGCTGGCCTTGAACTCACAAAGATCTGCCTGCCTCTGCCTCCCATTGCTAGGATTATATGCACAAAAATAAACACCAATAGCAATTCCCCAGAGGCGTGGTGGCACACACCTTTAATCACAGCACTTGGGAGGCAGAAGCAGATGGATCTCTATGAGTTCAAGGCCACCCTGGTCTACATATATAGTGAGTTCCAGGCCAACTGGGGGTATAGGGAGACCCTGTCTCAAAAACACCAAAAAAAAAAAAAAAAAAATACCAGCAAATGCTCCCTGGGAGAAATCACCTCAAGCTAATAACCATAGTTCTGCACCAATAGTTCACAAACCTGACTACACATTTAAAAGCTCCCAGACATTTACACACAGCTTTGAAGTGAAAAGAATCTAGATCCAAATCCTGGCTAAGCTGCTCAAGTGGCAAGGCTGACAAGTTGCTTCTGAGTTTCTGGGCACTGTTGTCCCAAACCACACGGGTATGCGCGGTGATCCCAGCCCTCCAAGCCAAGTAGTTTGGAAATGCTCACATAAGTCTCAGTCAGTTACTGGCCAGAGGAAATCACCCACATACAACCTCCAAAACAATTCTCAAAATATAATCTAATCTTAACTTTCTTTCTGAAAATAACTACACCCAAGCCAGGTGTTATGGCACGCACCTTTAATCCCAGCATTCAGGAGGAGGAGGCAGGCAGATCTCTGTAAGACTGAAGCCAATCTGGGCTGGAGAGATGGCCTAGCGGTTAAGAGCACCGACTGCTCTCACAGAGAACCGGGGTTTGATCCCCAGCACCCACATGGCACTGAGAACTGTCTTTAACTCCAGTTCCAGGGGAATCCGACACCCTCTTCTGATCTCCTCGGCATTGCACGACACGGGTGCACCAACCTACATGCAGACAGTACATTCATACACATACAAAATAAATAAAATTAAAAAAAAAAACATTAAAAAAAAAGTTCCACCTTGGGGCTGGAGAGTTGGCTCGGTGGTTAAGAGCACCGGCTACTCTTACAGGATCTGTATTCAATTCCCAGCACCCACGTGGCAGCTAACAGCCACCTGTAACTCCAGTTCCAGGGGATTCCAACGCCCTCTTCTGACCTCCATGGGCACTGAATGATATGGGAGCACTTACATATGCAGGCACTACACATACACATAAAACAATAAAATATGGGGCTGGAGAGATGGCTCAGAGGTTAATAGCACCGACTGCTCTTGCAGAGGACCTGGGTTCGATTCCCAGCACCCACATGGCGGCTGAGAACCGTCTTTAACTCCAGTTCCAGGGGAATCTGATGCCCTCTTCTGACCTCCGCGGCATTGCACGACACGGGTGCACCAACCAACATGCAGACAGTACACTCATACAACATAAAAAATAATAATAAATAAATATTCAAAAAATAATAAAATATTTTAAAAAAGAAGCTCCTCTTATTTATTCAGATATTTGGGCAGATGCTTACGGGTTATAATCCACTGCTATCATCGTTTATATTGTTCATGGTCCCTAAATTGCCGCTGGAAGCTCCTGCAAGTTGCTGTCCGTAACCTCTCCATCGTTTCTTTGGCAGCTCCTTACTTTCTGACACTACAAGATGCTTTAGGCTAGCTTTGTACATTCCTTCTCCTTAGAAATCAGCCATTGCTCCTAGGCCCCCTGGTGGACAAGAGGGGAAATAACATAACACACAGCCCATTAGCTACAGTTTTGTTTTGGTTTTGTTTTTATTGAATTTTTGTGCTAGTCAGCCTATCCCGAGTCTCTCGCTTTAAGATCAGCATTTCCTCACCAAACAGTAACCAACTGCCACTATTTCTTCAGCTAATATTGGGGCCTGCTGCCCATTTCCCCAGTTCTATGAGTTTATTTTTTTCTGCTCAAGTTTGCATGGGTCTTGTGCTTGCTGACACCGTTGCTGTAGGTTCATCTGAGAAGAGTCCCAGGAACTCATAGGATTCTGTTTCCATGTGGCCATGCACCTCCTCCCTGGCTCTTACAATCTCTCCGCCTCCTCTTCCGAAATGGTCCCTGAGCCCTGAGTAAGTGAAGCGATCGACCACATTTTTACAAATCACAGAAAGTTATGAGATCGACCACAAGTCCTAACAAGTTGAAGTAACTTCTTTTCTCAGCCTTCTTCTCAGTCAGTAGAAACCCAAAGACTAATTCATCTACCAAACACACTGTCTTCAGAAAATGACTGGAAGCTGGGTGTGGTGGCATAGGCCTAGAATACCAGCACTCATGAGCTGTGCGGACACTAGACACCCATAGTAGTGCATTTATTCCTCTGTAAGCAGGTGTTACTACCCTCACTTTACTAGCTAGAAAAATCACAGGCCGACCAGGCGTGGTGGCACATGCCTTTAACCCTAGCACTTGGGAGGCAGAGGCAGGCAGATCTTTGTGAGTTCAAGGCCAGCCTGGTCTACAGAGTGAGTTCCAGGACAGCTGGGACTACAAGGAGACCCTGTCTTGAAAAGACCAAAAATAAATAAATAAATAAAATAAAGTGTCCCATAGGTTTTGCTGTGTTGTATTATCATTGTCATTCAGTTACAGGAATGTTTTTATTTCTTTCTTTATTTCTTCCTTGACCCATTCATTATTTAGGAGAGTGTTTTTTAGTCTCCATGTGTTCTTGTAGGTTGTAGGGTTTATCTTGGTGTTGATATTGAGTTTTATTGCACTGTGGTTTGATAGAATGCATGAGATTATTTCAATCTTTTTGTATTTGTTGATTTTTTTCCTGTGTCCCAGTATATGGTCTATTTTGGAGAATGTTCCGTGAGGTGCTGAGTAGAAAGTGTATTCTCTGGTATTTGGGTGAAATATTCAATAGATTTCTGTGAGGTCCATTTGGTGTATTGTATCATTTAGTTCAAATGTCTCTCTGTTTATCCTTTGTCCTGTTGATCTGTCTAATGGACTTAGTGGGGTATTGAAGTTCCCTAATATTAGTGTGCTGGGGTTAATCTGTGCCTTGAGATCCTGAAGAATTTTCTTTATAAAGTTCGGTGCACTGGCTTTTGGTGCGTATATATTCATGATTGTGAGATCTTCATTATCAATTGTTCCTTTAATAAAGATGTAATGGCCCTCTTTGTCTCTTTTGATTTCTTTTGCTTTGAAGTCTATTTTGTCTGATATTAGAATAACAACATCTGCTTTCTTTTTGGTACCATTTGCTTGGAATATTTTCTTCCATCCCTTCACCTTAAGTTGGTGCCTATCCTTGAAATTGGGATTGGTTTCTTGTAGAGAGTATATAGATGGCTTTTGTTTCCTAATCCATTCTCCCAGTCTATGCCTTTTGATTGGGGAGTTTAGCCCATTAATATTTAAAGTTATAATTGAAAGATGGATGTTGCTCCCTTTCACCTTATTATCCATTTGGACTTCTAGCCTCTGATTTTGCTCCTATGGTTTTGTTTTTATTATTTTCTTTTCCTAGGTGTTTGAGGATTGCTGCTCCTCTCTTCTGCCCTTTGAATCGTTTCAAGTATTTTATGAAGAGTTGGTTTTCTGGACATGTATTCTATCATCTTGTTTATGTCATGGAAGATTTTTCTCTCTCCTTCAACTATAATTGACATTTTTGCTGGGTAAAGTATTCTGGGTTGGCATCCATAGTNCTGTTCCTTCTGTTTTACTCCCCAGATTCCTTTTATTTTAATTTTTCTTATTTATTTTTTTATGTGTTACTTGAAAATGTACTGTCTTCTGTGCATTTGTTCGCCGGTTTTCTTCTTTGTGCACCCGTCTCTCAATGCCCAGGGACTGGTCAGAATGTTGACAGAAAAGTTTAAGATGGTCGTCGGGATTTCCCCTGGACAAACTGGAGTTCAATTACGGTTCTCTCGTCTGCCAATTGTGGGTGCTGGAGATTCGAACCCAGGGCTGTCCTTGATCAAAGACTGTATTGTCACCGCCCTCTTAACCATGAACCATTCTCTCAAGCCCCTGGGGGGACACACAAGGGTGGCAAACAAACAATACATCTTTAATCATGTTTAATGTGCTCTCTTTCCCCCTCCTCCCCTTTTCTCTTTCCTTCCTTTTTTTCTTGTCTCTGGCTTTTTGTCAATTATTATCTATCAATTTTGTCCCTCCCCCTAGCAACAACATTACGTGTCGTGTGCTCTTTTCCCCCCTCCCCTTCCACCCCTCGCTCCCGCTGCCCCTCGTGTTGTGTTCTTCTGTGGCGTCCGCTTGTGTCGTTTTTCTTGTGTTCCAGCTGCCTCACCCGGAGCAGATTACCTTAGTTTGTTGCATCTTTTCTGTCTTTTTTTCCTCGCCCTGTTTCTTTTCCTTCGGTTCACTTTTTTCTTATGCCCTTAGCTGCCAGACACTCAGGTCAATTCCACCCTCCCTGGCATTCCCCAGTCCGTGCTTTCTCCACACCCTTTTGCCACTAAACGTTACACCAAGCTTCCACAAATCTTCACTGTTGCCATCAAGGCCTCCTGCCAAGGGTTTATCCTCACACTCACCTCCAGTGGTTCTCCCCCCCCTTTTCCCCCCCTCATTGCCCGGAACGCCACGTGCAACAAGGAGCCTTGTTTCCCTGAGCTTTTGGCCAAGTCCCAAGCGGAAGAGTTCAGAAGCAAGCGTTCAGAAGGGCAGCCCCTCTTCTCCCCCCTGCCGGGACCAATCGTTCCAACGGTTCACACACAACCACTTTGATTTCAAGCGGTAAAAAACAAAAAAAACGAAACGGAAACCATACTTGCTTTTCCTTCCCATGAATTGTTCCTATTTACCCACCCTAAAATCTTACTTGTATTGCCAACCCTGATCCCTTAGTCTTTTTACCCCATAGGTGATGAAAACAAATAACTTCCCACCCGTACATTTACATCACTTAGACCCCGACCGGGCGATTCCTCCGAGCGGGACCAACCCCCCTCCCGATTGCAGACTAATTCGAGAAATGCATACACCCTAAAACCACCGTTCCCCCCTCTTAGTCCCCCCCCCCCTTTCTCCTGCCCCTCTTAACCCTATACCCCCATCTTTCCCCTCCCTTCCCCTCTAGTAAGAGTAAATTGTCACTACAACGCCCATCCCCGTCTCTTTTTCAGCGGTCCAACAAGAAGTCCATTTGGTAGGCGGAAGTCCCCCCCTTCACCCCTTGAACACATTTTTTTTTGGGACAAGTATAAAATTCCACAGCAAATCTACCTAACTCTCTGCATGATACACACCCTTCTCCTTACATATTGTTTCTAATAGCGCAGTCACGCTCCCCCCCCATGAGTTTTCCTCCTCTTCTTTAGTTCCTCTTAGCATTGCGTACCAGCTCCCCAACGTCCCATACAGGTAAGCCATTAGCATTAACATATTTTACTGATATTTAATCTTTTTCTTTTTCCCCAGCTACTTTTTGTACAATTTTATCAAACTAGACGTCACCTTATCCTATGGGTTCGATCCTAGCCCTCCACTCGGAGGCTTTGCCGGCCACCCCCTGGCTTTGGGCTCTTGCTCACACCACTAAAGCTCACCTTTTGGGACTAGCTTTCAGACCAGTTTCTGTTGGGAAGCAGATGTAAGTGATGTAGTTTAGCCATTCCTTCTTCTTTCTTTTTCTCTTTCTTACTTTTATTTATTTTTGTATCCTTAACCCGATTTGTTTGTGCCATGAATGTAACTGTCCTTCTCTCATGTAGGTCTGTGCAACCCGTGTCGTGCACACGCCCCGCGTCGCGTAGGTCAGAAGAGGCCCCTCTCGGATTTTTCACCCCTGGACCCAACTGGAGTTCTCCTGGAGGAATTGGAGTTACAGACTGGGGGTTCTTAGCCGCCATGTGGGGCCTGGGGCGTCGGGATTTTCCTCTGAACCGGGTCTCTCTCGCAAAGAGGCAGCCGGTGCTTCTACAACTCCCCTGCCCTACGGCCATCTCTCCCCCAGCCCCTTGTACGTTACGCATTCTACATCTTTCTTCGGGGTCCATTTTGACCCCCCACCCATGCAAAACCGCTGGTTATCTCGGCATCCCAGACTTTTTTCCTTCGGTCTTCGGCGGGGCCCCACATAGTGTCCGTTCTAGTTGACAGCACCATGCCCCTACCTCAAGCCATTTTGTGGCAAAAATGTTCATTGTATACTCAGCATCAACACGATCCTAAATTCAGGAAAAGTTCACCTCATTTCCCCTCCGAGCCACCACCAACCGACTTCCAACTTCCGTCCTTTACAATAAAGTTCTTCGGAAGCTGCTGAGGGCCCAGAGCACCACTATGGAAGAGAAGGCCAAAGAGAAGCCCTTTCACTAGGATGGACGCCGAGGCTAGAGGCCACCACCTGGACTCAAAGCTCCAGCCCAGCCCGCCTTGCCCCCCCCCCTTGCAATCCCTCCGTCCTGTTTCCTCACACATGATACCCTCACTTCGACTATGCACTATGTTTGCCCCTCCCCTCCAACCCACCTTCAAAACCACAGACTGCGGCTTCCCACAACACAGGTCCTTGTCTTGCAAACCAGAACTCAGCTTCGGATCACACGTTCTCAGACCATCCTAAAACTCCTCCACACACCCCTGCCCTCCCTCCGACTTATCCTCCAAATTACCCTCTGCTGTGTATGCTCGGCCCTGACTGGACTCTTCTTTTGCATTCATCCCGTTCTGCCTTGTGGCAAAATTGTCCGTGCTTCTCTCTCATCCCACCCTGCCCTGGGAGAATGGAACCTTAACCTGGAGGTTTCCACAACCCCACACTAACATAAACGTTAGCTAAATCTTAGAGATGGCCTTGCCCTCGGTTACAGCTCCGAAGCGCCCAGAACTCTATCTGCACCCGCGGACCTTCGTGGTTGGGTTTCGATCCCCAGCCACCCACATTTGGCCGGCTGAAAACCATATGTAACTCCAATTCCAGGACGACTCCAGTTCCAGGGGGAATCCGACCATCTCTTTCCTGACCCCCTCCTTCTCCGCGTGGCATTGCACCAGACCCACCGGGTGCACAGCTCTTGCCCACGCAGACTGTCACATTCATACACATTACAGAAAACTAAATCAAAAAATTTAATAAAAAAAAAGTATACTAACTAACATCTTCAGGTTCTAGGTTCCCAAACTGTTTTCCCTCTAAGACTCTCTATATCAGGTGTGATAGCTTAGACGTTATTTTTTGTTTTTTGTTTTTGCTTCTTCGTGCTGCCTGCTGCGGTGGAGGTAGAGCGCAAACTGGGGGATTTTATCCCAGTGGGACTCTCAAGCCTGTAGGCACGGACTCTACCCACTGAGTTTACACAACTTCTTAGCCCCTATGTTTATTTTAATAGGTGAGCTCACTTAGTTGCCCAGGTTGGCCTTGAACTTGTGACCACTTTTTATTTGTCCTCCACCCTCAAATTATCTGGGATTTAACAGCCCAGCCCATCTATGCTTTGACTTTCCCACTTTGAAGTTCTGGGGCCTTTCTAACAATTTCTTGTCATTCGGGCACTGGCTGTTGCTTAACAGAACCACATAGAATCTCTTTGTTTTTTTTTTTTTTTTTTGTCTGTTCGAGACAGGGTCTCCCTGTAGCCCCAGTGTCCGGAAACTCACCCTGTAGCCCAGGGCTGGGTCCTGGCTAATCACAAAGATTCTGCGGCTCTCGCATCCCATGGCTAGGATTACGATGCACAAAAGATAAACACCCATGAGCATTCCCCAGAGGCGTTCGGTGGCTTTTTTTTTTCTTATTACACAACCTTGAAGCATTCCAGCCCTTGGGAGTGCAGAGAGTAAGATGGATCTCTATTTCGGCTAGAATGCAGATGGATAAGCCGCCGACGAAGCAGACTGGATCTCCTACTTGCTTGTTCAATGGTCCACCCTGGTTACTACCCCTATATAGTGATGCAGTTCCAGCCACCCGGGGGCTGCTGGCTCTATATTATCCGCCGCTGGCCCTCTCCTCTTTCCTTGTGGTCTATCCCCCCCTTTTTTTGGTGTTTTTTTGTTTGGTTTGGTTTTGAGACCCTGTCTCACAAACACAAAAAAAAAATAAAAAATACTACATTACCCAGCAACCCCCCCATGCTCCCCTGGGAGGAAATCAACTCAATGCTACTTTAACCATAGTTTCTTCTGCCCACCACATTATTTCACCACCACAACTGATCTCTAACACATTTTAAACGCTCCCAGACCTCATCTTCACACACCCAGCTTTGAATTTTGTGAAACGGATTTTACTTAGATCCAAACCTCCACTGGCTATCTCAGTCTGCTCACATCAGTGGCAAGGCCTTGACTAAAGTTCTTCTGAGTCTTCTGCGGCTGCACACTGTCTTTCCCCTTTTTGTCCCCAACCACCCCCCACCGGCCGCTCCCTGCTGCCCTTGGTCTTCCGATCCCATTTCCAGCCCTCCAAGCCAAGTAGTTTGGAAATGCTCACATAAGTCTCAGTCAGTTACTGGCCAGAGGCCCGACCCATCCTGTCACCACCTCCAACCGTCCCTAAATTATACCAATTCTCAATTTTTACCATTTATAATCCTACATTCTCTCCAACTTCTCTTTCTGAATAATTCAACCTACAACCCAACAAGCCAGGTGTTATGGCACGCACCTTTAATCCCTGCTTAACGCCGAGGACGGATTGGGGCAGGCAAGGATCTTGTAAACTGAAAGCTCAGCCAAACCCCACACCATCTGGGTGGAGAGATTGGGGCCCTAGCGTGTCTCTTTTAAGAGCACCCCGACCCCTCCTCGCTCTCATCAGACTTTGGACCCGGCCGGTCCCCGGGCCTTTTGATCCCCACCAGCACCACCCCATGCCCAGCTCGAGAACTGTCTTTAACTCCCAGAGTTTCACTAGGGTGGAATTATCAGCATTCACTTCCCTTTCTTCTGTACTCTATCCCGGACCCTCGGTATTATTGCACCCCTACACCCCCGGGCCTTTTTTTTTCACCCAAATCTTTTTCTCCTCCTTCTACATGCAGCGTACAGACATTAGTACACATACAAAATTTAAATAAAATTAAATTTAAACACCAAACCCACCATTCAAAAACCAAAAGTTTTCAGTGCTCCCTGGGCTGGAGTTGGAGTTGGGTTCTCTCCCCTCTGGTGGGCTTTTTTTGCCCGTGGTTTTTAAGAGCACTGGCTTATGGACTCGTACAGGAGCCCTGTATTCAATTCCAAGCACCCACCCCCCCCCTCTTTCCGTGGGATTGACTAAACAGCTTCTACCTGTAACTCCCCCCCGTTCCAGGGTGAGTCACCTAAGCTCCCGTCTTTCTTGTGACCCTCATGGGCACTCTGACTTTTGCATCCTTTTCCTCCTCATTTTCGGGTTCTATTTAGGTTAATTTACTATATTCCAGGACCTTTACTACCACCCCTTCTAGACCCCCATATAATTTAACAACAATTCCTAAAACTTTTATGTGTGGTCTTGGCGCTCGAGATGCTCAGAGGTTTTAATAGCCCCGACTCTGCTCTTTCAGAGGACCTGGGGTCGATGCCCAGCACCCAAACATGGCGGTCGGAGAACCGGAGGTAACTCCAGTGCCATGGGGAATCTGATGCCCGCTTCGGACCGCAATGCTCTTTCCCGCCCCTCCCCCTTTCGGCCTTTGCACGACCCCACGGGTTTTGCACCTACTCACCATACAGGCAGAAGCTAAATCGAATTTAACCACATGGTAGTATAACCCAAAGAAAAGTAATAATATGCTAAATACCTTCACCACCAAACTAATTAACCTTTTAACTATTTTTCAACCTCACGTTTAAAAAACCCAACAAAGCTCCTCTTTTATTTTTATTCATGACTTATCCGATTTGCGGACACGTATGCCTTACGTTGTGTTCTTGTTATGAATACCACCTGTTCTATGTACAACCGTGTTCTATTGCTTGCATTCCCTCTTCGGTCCATAAATTGTCCGCTGCCTGGAAGCTCCTCCCTGCAATTTCGTTGTTGCGGGTCCCCGGCATCATTTCCCCATTTACTTCTGTATTACGTCGTTTCCCCCCTTTGGCCCGTCCTTTGTGCAGCCTCCCTTGTTCAACTGTTACGCTATATAACAGAGCTTTTTCTAGGCTAGCTTCCTCCTTGGACTATTTCCTCTTTCCATCCTATGCAGAAAATCCACACTGCTTACTATTTCCTGCTCCTTCAGGCATTTTCACACTCTTGGTGGACCACCCAGAGGCGGAAAGAATTAACCACTCCACCCCAACACCCCAGTAAATTAGCTACACCGTTTTGCTTCTTCGGTTTCGCGTGTCTTATGGAATGCTGCCTGTTTGGTGCGCGGATCGGCAGTATATCTCCCTCCCTCTACCACTCCGGAGTGCGCGCGCGTTTTTGTGTACCGCGCGTCCCATGGGCCCGTCACTATAATTCAACAAACTGTGCTAGGAAATCCCAATACACCTCTGCAATTCACATTTTGACTTCTTCTGATCCCCCCCAGCCATAATAGTTTGTTCTGGCGAACTGGTCGTCATAAATTTTCGAATCCTCCCCCCCATCTACCAGTGAGCCTCCCAGGCGAGGTGGTGTTGGGTCTATCCCCTCGTAAGGGATCCCCAGCCGCGTCGTGCTTGACCTTCCTTGTCGGGAGATTTATTAGCGCCGTGGAGTTTGGCGCCCAGCCGGCCCTTTCGTTATCAACAATACCCCTACTTCCCCGCGCCTCTGCGCCATCGTTCCCGCACCCGGTGAACATGTTTTTTCCACCGGAGACCCAAAACCCGCCCAGGATAAACGGCTAAGAAGAGGGCAATTGGTGGTGACGTGCCCCCTGGAAAGCAGGGAAACGAACCTCCCAGATTCAATGAAGAAAGGGGTATATTCAATAACTAGCGAAGTTTTTACACGATTCTTTTTCTTTTTTACTCGACGATTGGCTTTCTTTACTTTTCCTCAAAGAATTCTTAACACTTCCACGCCTTTTGTAACTCCCCGGAATCGACACCTTTTTTAGTGCACAGGTATCAGGTTTCGGGGAAATCCTCCCTCCTTTCCCTTCCACCTCACTTCCCCTTTTCTCGAGATTCTCTCTCTTTTTCCTTCTCTACTCTCCCTTTTCTCTCCTTCTTATGACACCACCATTTTCTAAAAATCAATAGTACACACCGTCCACACCCAAGTTTTCGATTGATCTTTCTTCTTCTCCCCCCCCCCCCCTTCTTTTTCCCCCTCAGACCCACCACCAGTCACTCCCAAGTTTGAAGTTCCTAGGTTTCATATCGTCCTACGTAAACTCCTTTTCTCCACGCCTTCTTTCTCATCAGTAGAAACCCAAAGACTAATTCATCTACCAAACACAACTGTCTTCAGAACAATGACTGGAAGCTGGGTGTGGTGGCATAGGCCTCAATCCCAGCACTCATTAGAGCTGTGCGGACACTAGACACCCATAGTAGTTGCATTTATTCCTCGTTGTAAGAGGTGTTACTACCCTCCACTTTTACTAGCTAGAAAAATCACAGGCCGACCAGGCGTGGCTGGCCACATGCCTTTAACCCTAGCACCTGGGGAGCGAGGCAGCGCACGCAGAGATCTTTGGAGTTCAAGGGCCAGCCTGGTCTCACGTAGAGTGAGGTTCCAGGACAGCTGGCGACTACCAAGGAGACCTCTGTCTGAAGACCCAAACAAAAAAAAACAAAAAGTTAAGAAAGAAAGAAAAGAAAACATTCACAGGCCAAAAGACTAGGCTAAGTCACTTATCCAAGAGCACATTTGAGTACACAGTTAGTGACAGAGCTGGAAAGGTAGCCCAGTATTATCTGGATATAAAAACCTATTTGGCCAGGAGCCGTGTGCACACCACCTTTTATCGCGATTTCAGGAGGCAGAGGCAGGGCGGATCTCTGTGAGTTCCTGGACCAGCCTGTCTACATAGTGGAGTTCAGACTGTCTAAAAAGACCAAAAAACTTAAAACACACAAACAAAACAAACAAACAAAAAACACTCTGCAACATTTCTCCACAACCCACTTTAGATGAACATAAATTTGCTTTTTAAATGTTTTATTAAATTTTTCTTTTTATTTATGATAGTATAAGTATATTGCCTGCTATATTTAAATGCACTCATGTCTGTAAGTACAAGTCCAGGGGACGCACTGAATCTCAGAAGAGGTTGCACAGATTCAGCCAACTTGCGGATGAATCAGTGCATGTTGTGCTGGAACTGAACCCGGGCCCTCTGCCAGGACAGGGAGCACTCTTAACCCACTGAGCCATTTCTCCAGCCCCAAATTTGCTTCTTTTAACCTTAGTAACTAGGTACTTGTTTTAACACATTAGAAAAAAAGGAACCAAGTATGGCTTCTTTAAGATCAACTGGGGCTACCTAGCAAGATATGTATCATGTATATCAAATTTATAACTTCACAAGCATGAGCAGTCTACTTTGTAACAATACGTTTAGGGAAGAAAAAGAAGAGAACACAAGTAGAATGATATATGCTGTGGAATATTCACACAGGGAGTTCATAAATGTATGAGTGCGGTAGACATCCTGGGCCCTACCTTCATTTTCAGTCCTGCTCATGAAATTATGGTTGCAGAGTTCTGCAGGAAGCACAGGAGATGGGAGCTGGGAGCAGGGGGTGCTGTTTGCGGTGGTTGGTTTTATTTGTTATTTTTGTGTTTTATTTTGTTTTATCTTTTTGTCTTTTGGAGAACAGGGTCTCCCTGTTAGCCCTGGCGGGCCTGGAACCTCATCTATCTTAGGTTGGCCCCCACCTCAAGAGATTATCCACTTGTTCTGCCTCCAAATGCATGAGATTGAAGGTGTGTTGACACCACTCTCCGCATTGATATCTGGTTCTTAACCCTGATGTGTTCACCTCTTGCTCTTGAAACTTGGCCAGTTTTCCTGTGTTCTCTCTCTTTTCTCTCTTCTCACTCTCTCTTCTCTTTTGGGTTTTTTTTCTCAAATAAATTTACAAGTAATATGGTGATTTTAATTTATGTCTTTATGAAAACAATTCGGATGCTATCAAATAACAAATAATATCTTTTCTTAAATTCTTGACCGTAATACCACTTTGGGGACTCTATCACAAAGGGGGGGGGGGTTATTATTGTTGTTGTGTGGTACTGTATATCGGTATTAGGATGGCTTTTGAGACAAGTCTCTCTATATCCTTACTGACCTAGAACTTGCAATATAGGCCAGGCTAGCCTCTAATCTTATAGGAGATCTGCCTGCCTCTGCGCTCCCAAATGCTGGGGCTTAAAGATTGGTTTGGTTTTTTTGTTGTTTTTTATAGCGTTTTTACTTATTTTAATATTGTTTTCAATTTTAAATTTTTTTTTTTTTTTTTTTTTTTTTTTTTTTTTTTTTTTTTGATCATTTCTTTTGTGTTTTGGTTGTGTTGTTGGTTTAATTTTATGTTCTCAGAAAAGGAAAATACCTAAAATTTGAAAAAAACAGTATATTTTTTTAAATGCCTAACCTTGGGTTCTAGACCCTGGGAGAATCCCAGGGAGCTGACACCTTCCTTCCTCTGGAAAGTGCTATGTAACCATGACTTGGATAAATCTCAACATCAGTAATCACAGACACCTCCAGAAGCCTATATCGTTTTCAATCTACCTGCTGGTTGGGTAGTCCCCACCCCCCGCCACTACATCAGGGACCACCCCACCCCCCCAGCACACACAGGGACCTACCCCCCCCAGCCAGCACACACAGGAACACCCCCCAACCCCAAGCACACAAGGGACACCCCCCCCCCCCGCCAGCACACACAGGGACACTGCACCCCCCCCAGCCAAACACACACAGGGACTCTCTTTCAGATGTTTTTTTGTGCAGGGAGCACACTCCAGTTCATCACTACATGTATAATACATCACTACACGTGTAATACAGGAGAGCTCTAATTATGAGGGAAAAAAATCTGTGTCACTGTACCAAAATAAAACTAAATATTCGGGCTGGAGAGATGGCTCAGTGGTTAAGAGCAACAACTGCTGTTGCAGAGGACCCAGGTTCAATTCCCAGCACCCACATGGCAGCTAAGAAGCCTCTTTAAGCCAGGTGTGGTGGTGCATTCCTTTAATCCTAGCACTCCGGAGGCAGAGTCAGGCCAGCCTGGTCTACAGAGTGAGTTCCAGGCCAGCTGGGGCTACAGGGAGACCCTGTCTCAAAAAAGACCAAAAAGCCGGGCGTGGTGGCCCACACCTTTAATCCTAACACTCGGGAGGCAGAGGCAGGCAGATCTCTGTGAGTTCAACGCCAGCCTGGTCTACAGAGGGAGTTCCAGGACAGCCAGGTCAGCAGGGAGACCCTGTCTCAAAAAGACAAAAGCAACAACAACAACAACAAAAACCCACTAAATATTCATCAATTTGAAAATAATTTGAAATACATATAATTTGTTGGCAGCATTATGCAAATCTATTCTGAAGATGACATATCAACCAGGCATGGAGACACACACCTTTAATTCTAGTACTAGAGAGATAAAGACGGGAGGATCAGGAGTTCACAGTCACGGTCTGCCTCAACTACACAGCAAGCTCAAGAACGACATAAGGCTGACTCAAAAAATATAAACAAACAAAACAGCCAGTAATATATCTTATGAAGTTGGAGAAAAAGACTATTCACAAAATAGGGGTATCGCTATATAAAGAAAACCATATATACAGGTAACATATATATATGAAGATACAAAATTAGTAAGAATTATGAGTTCTTGAGCATGGCATGACATGTGCCACACACCTGTTATTCTAACACTTCGGAGGTAGAGGCGGGAGGTGGAGGTGGAGGTGGGGGGATCAAGAGTTCAAAGTTATACCTACTTATGGAGTGATTTCAAAGCTGGCCTGAGCTACACGAGACCCTGCCTCAGGAGGAAGAAGAGGAGGAAGAGGGAGGAGGGAGGAGGGGAGAAGGAGAGGAGGGGAGAGGAGGGAGGAGGGGAAGAGGAGGGTGCAGAGGAGGAGGATGGGGAAGAGGAGGGGGAGGAGGAGGGGGATGATGATTTCTCTGTTGTACTTTCACGTTGTATTTTCAACATGAAAAACATCTCCACCCACCAATTATTTTCAGACTCTGTAATTACTGTATATGGGTGGAGAGTATGTATCCATATTTTAGAATAATATGAAATTGACGGAGGAAAATGTGAATTCCTAAGCATAAAAAAAGACTGAGAGCCGGGCGTGGTGGCGCACGCCTTTAATCCTAGCACTTGGGAGGCAGAGGCAGACGGATCTTTGTGAGTTCAAGGCCAGCCTGGTCTACAGAGTGAGTTCCAGGACAGCTGGGGCTACAGGGAGACCCTGTCTCAAAAAAACAAACAAAAAAAAGACTGAGAGAAAGATGCAGGACAGTTATGATAGAGAACATGATCTGGGATGGTTTGGGGTGGGGTGGGGGGAAGGGATAGGGGAATATGCCTGAACAGAAATGAAAATGATGTATGAAATACATAAAAAATCAATAAAAAAGGATTATATTTAACAGTTAAAAATATTTTGTAAAATAATATTTTCTCTTTTTATTGATAAATGTTATAACCATTCATAATTTATCCTTATGTAATCCTATGGTGTGTTCTATCATATAGGAATACTAATATTCATATTCTAGAAAAAAAGAGAATGTAGCCAGGCGTGGTGGCACACGCCTTTTATCCTAGCACTTGGGAGGCAGAGGCGGGTGGATCTTTGTGAGTTCAAGGCCAGCCTGGTCTACAGAGTAAGTTCCAGGACAGCTGGGGCTACAGGGAGATCCTGTCTCGAAAAGACCAAAAAAAAAAAAAAAAGAGAGAATGTAAAGTTATACTTCTTTTTACATGCATGCAATTCTACTGTTAAAATGTAAATCTCTAAATGTGCTTTGGAATTAACCTACAGTTTATTTTCACATTTTGTAACTTTGATTTATGTGTGGAGTGTATGTATGCATACTTTGGATTAATATAAAATCAAAGCAGAACCAAAAAAAGAGAGAAAAACCTATTCAAAGAACTGACCAAACAGTAAACCTGTGCACCAACAAGGTTATAAAAGACTGAGAAAAAGATGCAAGACAGGACTTGTGTGTGACAGAATCCATGAGCTCTGATGGGGGGGTGGTGTGAGGGGTGGGCATGGATGGGGGAATGAGTCAAATTTGATTAAGAGATGTTGTAGGAAATGTGCTCAATAAAAAAAAGTTTTAATAAAAAAATCTCAATTAAGAGATTCAACAGTGCTGGGTGTGGTGGTGCCCGCTTTTAATCCCAGCATGTAATAATCAGAAAAACTCCATTTTGAACAGAGAAACTATTTAAGTTTATTTTATTCTTAGTTCAAGGTTGCACAGCAGATTTCAGGTAGCCCAGACCCCCTCCCCTTCCCCCTCTCTTACTACTGACCAACTGCAGGTCTAAACCTTGAAACATAGACATAATTAACTCTTGTGGGTTTTATTTTTTGTCTGTTTGTTTTTGCTTCTGTAACTTGTTTATCTTGCTTAAAATCACTCTGCACTATGACATTTTCTTTTTTCTTTTTTTTTTTTTTCTTTTTTAGACATGGTCTCCCATGGAGACCATGGAACTTGCTATGTAGACCAGGCTACCCTTGTACTCACAGAGATCTGCCTGCCTCTGCCTCCCATGTGCTGGGACCAAAGGTGTGGGCCTGGCTTAAAGACAGTTCTTAGCCACCATGTGGGTGCTGGGAATTGAGCCTGGGTCCTCTAAAAGAGCAGTCTGCACTCTTAACCTCTGAGCCATCTCTCCAGCCCCTCACTCTGACATTTTCTGAATGAGCCAAAAGCAAGGCATCTTTGCTCTGTTGCCCCCCCTTTAAAAGGTACCCCCCTTTTTTTTTGTCTTTTTGAGACAGGGTCTCCCTTTAGTCCCAACTGGCCTGGAGCTCACTTTGTAGACCAGGCGGGCCTTGAACTCACAGAGATCCACCTGCCTCTGCCTCCCAAGTGCTAGGATTAAAGGCGTGCGCCACCACACCCGGCTAAAAGGTACCCCCTTAACTTACTGAGGGCTGCAGTCAGATTGGTAAGACTATACGCTGGACAGATGGTCATAACTGGGCACTGAGACTACTTGTCAGCATCACTGGGATTTTTTTATTGCTGTTGCTGTTGTTACTGTTGTTTTTAATAAATTTGAGTGATTTATATTTGAATTGATTCTGGGGTGTCTCCTGGTTTTCTAAAAGGTCCACAACCTGCACTCTGGAGACAGAGGCAGTCAGATCTCTGTGACTTTGAGGCCAGCCTGGTCTGCATAGCAAGTTCCGGGCCAGCTGGGGCTACAGGGAGCCCTTGTATCAAAATTAATAAATAAATTAATTAATAATAAATAAATAAATAAATAAATAGAGACTGTCAACTAAATAATCACATTTCTTCTGGTTCTAAGATTCTAAGGTTTTTCTCTGGAATGAGGAATTAAAGCCACACGAGAAAATGCTAGGAAAAAAATGAAGATGTCAAGGCCTGAGCCTATCTAGCTTATTTTAATAGCACTCAAAACATCCCATGGGCGGGGCTGGAGTGATAACCTAGCGGTTAAGAGCACCGACTGCTCTTGCAGAGGACCCGGGTTGGATCCCCAGCACCCACATGGCGGCTGAGAACCGTCTGTAACTCCAATTCCAGGAGAACTCCAGTTCCAGGGGAATCCGAGACCCTCTTCTGACCTCCGCGGCATTGCACGACAAGGGTGCACAAACTTGCATGCAGACAGTACATTCATACACATACAGAAATATAAATAAATAAAAAGAACATCCCATGGGAACATTTGAGAAGAGCACTGAGGAAGTCCACGGCCGTCCATCTGTGTGGCGGAAAGGGCACAAGCGCGGGAAACACGCGGTCCGAATTGAGCCAGACGATCTCTAAGGGCTCTCTTCAAACAACTTGTCCATCCCGTTACTGAACAATCATTTACCAAATGCCACCATGCGCCAGGAACTACGAGCTAAGTCGCTGCTGCGCCACCGCACAGGTTCCGGACTAGCAAGGGAGAAAGGTTTTGTTTTCGTTTGCTAGGACTGTAACAACAAAAATGCCACAGTCGGGGTGGCTTTAACAACACGCATCATTTTCTCCGAGTTCTGGAGGCTGGAATCCAAGATGATCAGTGGGTTGATTGGTAAATGGTTGCCGTCTTATTTTGGGTTGCTATGACACAGTACTGTTAATAGGGCGGCTTATAAACAACACAATCTGGGGTAACAGATTTCAAGTAATGAAGTATTCAAGAAGGGTAACTGTAGGATGTGGCCTGCTCACCGGTAATCACAGCACATGGGAGGCAAAGGCCTTTCGAGGCCTGCAAGTTCAAGGCTATCCTGAGCTATATAGCAAGATGTTGTCTAAAAATAAAAATTAAATAAGAAATAACTGAGCCAAACATGGTGGCACAAACACGTAGTCAATCCCAGCACCTGGAAAGTAGAACTAGGAGAATCAGGAGTTCAAGGACAACCTCAGCTACCTATTGAGACCCTGTCTCAAAAAAGAATAGTTCAGGGGCTGGAGAGATGGCCTAGTGGTTGAGAGCGCCGACCGCTCTTACAGAAGACCTGGGTTCGATCCCCAGCACCCACATTGCGGCCGAGAGCCGCCTGAAACTCCAATTCCAGGAGAAGTCCAGTTCCAGGGGAATTCGACACCCTCTTCTGACCTCCGCAGCATTGCACGACACGGGTGCACAAACTTGCATGCAGACAGTGTACTCATACACATACAGAAATAAATAAATGCCAGCATGGTGGTGCACGCCTTTAATCCTAGCACTTGGGAGGCAGAGGCACGCGGATCTCTGTGAGTTCGAGGCCAGCCTGGTCTACAGAGTGAGTTCCAGGAAGCCAGAGATACAGGGAGACCGTGTCTCAAAAAGACCAAAAAAAAAAAAAAAAAGAATAGTTCAGCGGGGGCCCTGGTGGCGCATGCCTTTGATCCTAGCACTTGGGAGGCAGAGGCAGGTGGATCTCTGTGAATTCAAGGCCAGGCTGGTCTACATAGTGAGTTCCAGGCCAGCTGGGGCTACAGGGAGACCCTGCCTCAAAAAGACCAATAACTAAATAAATAATAAATAAATAAATAATAGTTCAAACATAATGGGAACCATGTAAAAGCATAATTGATTTATTTTTCATGGTGCTATAGATCAAATCCAGGGTCTTACACTTACCAGACAAGTACACTATCAGTTAGCTGTATCCCCAAACCAGGATTATTGATTTTAACAGGAAATATAGGAAACTAATACTAAGGGAAGATGTCATCTGCATCTGGACCCAGTTCTAGCTTGAGACTCTCCAGTCTATAAACCTCCATCTTTTAAAAATATTTTTTTTTTATTTGGGGGCTGGAGAGATGGCTCAGCGGTTAAGAGCACGGACTGCTCTTGCAGACGACCTAGGTTCAATTCCCAGCACCTACATGGCAGCTAAGAACCGTCTTTAAGTCGGCTTTGGTGGCGCATGCCTTTAATCCCAGCACTCAGGAGGCAGAGGCTGGAGGATCTCTGTGAGTTCAAGGTCAGCCTGGTCTACAGAGTGAGTTCCAGGCCAGCTGGAGCTATAGGGAGCCCCTGTCTCAAAAAGACAAAAAAAATTATATTTTATTTATTTTGTGGGTGTGTTTGTGGGGAGAGGGGGTGCACGCCACAGCACATACACAGCATTTGCTGCTTTTGCAGAGGACCCCGGTTCAGTTCCCAGCACCCACATGGCAGCTAACAACCATCCAAAACTCCAGTTCCAGGGGATCCTATGCCCTCTTCTGACCTCCATGGGAATTTCACAAAATAGGTGAGTTTACTTACATATAAGCAATACATCTGTACATAACACAAAAATAATAAATTAAAATTTTAAGTTATAAAAGTTTAAGTTATAAAAAATTAAATAAAATACTCCCCTCTTGAAGTACCCTATATCCCTGCATTGAAAGAAAAAGTAATGGAATTATGCTGATTTAGTTGAGAGCACAGTGCTGGAGGTTTGGGGGATGGGGGGCAAAAGGGGAGCTTTCTTTTTCCAGACCTGGAAGTGACCACAGATACATTTCCTTCCAACAGGGGTCGCCAGAGGCCACGGGGACCAATGCCAGTCCCCTGGGAGGAGGCTCTGGGCAGGAGGCCAAGGATGTGAGTGCAAAGGTCAGTGATTCCGCATTGACAGCGGTGATGGCGCCGTCTCAACCCCAGCCCTGTTCCTTGAGCCCCTCTGAGACCAGTACAGATGTTTCCTGCGCTCACCTCAGCAGCCCTCCAGATGCCACGCCAATGCCCGCTTTCTCAGGGAGTCTGGGGCAGGAGCTAGGTTCCCGCAAGGTGACCCCTACAAGGCAAGAGCCAAATCACAAGCCATCCCTGCCTGTTTGTTACCTTTCCCCAAACTCCCAGGGCCACCTTCCAAAGGATTTTTGTTTATTCCTGGCTCTCCAAAAGGACCTTCCATCCTGTTCTGGGTCTTGTTTTACTTATAGGAAAGACTGAAAGCAAAAGCAAAGCCGTCCTAAGAACACAACAGCTGGGACTTCTTTTTTCTTTTAAAGTTTTTTTTTTTGTTTTGTTTTGTTTGGTCTTTTTGAGACAGGGTCTCCCTTTAGTCCCAGCTGGCCTGGAGCTCGCTATGTAGACCAGGCTGGCCTTGAACTCACAGAGATCCACCTGTCTCTGCCTCCCAAGTGCTGGGTTTAAAAGCATGCACCACCATGCCTGGCCAAATGTATTATTTTATATGCCTATAAGTGTATTGACTGAATGTCCGACACCCATATTGTGAAGTGTCCTTGAGGGTCAGAAGAGGGCATCTGATCCCCTGGAACTGGAGTTAATGACTGTTGTTAGCCACCATGTGGGTTCTGGGAATAGAACCCAGGTCCTCTGCAAGAGCAACCAGTGCTCTTGACCACTGAGCCATCTCTCTCTAGTCTCTCTCTCTCTCTCTCTCTCTCTCTCTCTCTAACACATTCTCACTATGTAGGCCAGGCTGCCCTCAAACTCACAGAGATACCTCTGCCTCTGCCTCTGCCTCTACCTCTGCCTCTGCTGAGTGCTAGGTTGAAAGCCGTGCACCACCGTGCCCACCTGGGTCTTATTTTTCATTCTTTGGTTTCCCCAATGCCCCATCTATACCTGGCACCAAATCCCTGCCCACGGAGGTCAGGAAAAACAACTCAGAGACCGGGGTGCTCACATAGCTCGGTGTTTCCACTGTCATGTTGACCCTTCCCACCCTTGATGGAAGAGGATCCAGGAGGCTCAGAAGGTGACAGGTAAAGGCCACCAACTCCCTCCTCTCAAGCACAAGGACCTTCAGACTAAGCAGCAACGTCTTGTTTCAGATTGGTTCCTGGGAGCCCCTGGGAGAAAATTCACAGCAGTGCCCAAGCCGCCAAGGAAACAGTGTCCTTGCGACCATGTCAAAAGCCATGTGAAAAAAAGCAGTAAGTTTCAAGAAGATGGGCTTCCTTAACCCATGGTCACCCAGTGGAATCACTAGGGGTGAAGGACAGGCTGAGGCTGGAGAGAAAATGAAGAGCCGAGTCAGTATCCATATCAGTCAGCCTCTCTAGTCAGCGCCAAGCTGTAGGGAAGTAGGAAACGTATCATTCCAGAACGGTGTAGCCAAACGCCCAGACCTCAGAATGGCCGCACTTACCAAAGTAAAAGGAGACAGAGATGGGGCTAGAGAGATGGCTCAGCGGTAAAGAGCACTGGCTGCTCTAGGAGAGGACCGGGGTTTGATTCCCAGCACCCACGTGGCAGCTAACAACCATCCATAACTCCAGTTCCAGGGGGCCCAACCCCCTTTTCTGACTTCCAAGGGTATTATGCAACAGGTGTACATATATAATGTGACCTGGCCATTAATTTCTTAAGAGGACATCAATGTCAGCAAGGAACAGAATTTGGCTCCTCCCTGGTCAAGTTTTTAAGCATAAAACCAAAAGTAAATAAAAGGTGAGGCAAGATGGTTCAGTGGGTAAAGGAGCTTGCCACCAAACTTGAGGATTCAAGTTCAAACCCTGGAACCCACAGAGTAGAAGAACCAGTGACCAGCAAGTTGTCCTTTGACGTCTGTATGTACACTGTGTCATCAGTGTCATGAGTCAATTCCCCACCCCACATATACTCACAAACACAGACACACACACACACACACACACACACACACACACCCCACAAATAATAAATAAATCTTTGTAGCAGTAGCCTCCCCTCTTTATTTGTCTCCTAGGACACCAAAAGCGTCACAGGAAGCCAAACAGGAACTCCTTCAGGAACCTGCCAGCAATTCCTCAAACAATGTGAACTAGCAAGTTTTGCTCTGACCTTGTAGCTCTGACAGGCTGCTCTCCCTATCAAACATTCTCAGTCAAAAGCGGTGACCAGCCCTAGAGCATGTGCTTAATCTCCCTGTTCCTGTACTCACCTCCTAAACCATCCCAGTGCTCCCAGAAGGCATCTTCTCCCTTCATATTCACCACGGTTTCCTCTGCTTCCTTCTCTGTCAATCTTTTCTTGAGTCTGCCCCTTACCGGGAAAGAACCTAGGAAACCTCAGTGCCTAGCGGGTTTCACTTCACCTCAAATTCAATCAGGAAGTTAGCAAAGAAAATCAAGTCTCTGTGTGTGTGTGTGTGTGTGTGTGTGTGTGTGTGTGTGTGTGTGTGAGGTGTTGTGAAAATCACTTCTTTCAACTCCAGGTTGATATCACCTGGATATCATATGAATTGGCAACTTTACTTTTTTGGCATCCTTTACTCTTTTAATCCAAACCCATCCCAGATTCTATACATACTTCTCTTTCCAGACCCTCATTCTCTCTTTCTCTCTCTCTCTCTCTCCCTCCCTCCTTCCCTCCCTCCCTCTTTAGTCTTAGTCTTTCATACATTTCTGAGGTAAGCTCTAGGTGGGGCAAAGAAAAAGTGTTATGGGGGCTAGAGAGATGGCTCAGGGGTTAAGAGCACTGACTGCTCTTGCAGAGGATCCAGGTTTGAATCCCAGCACCCGCATGGTGGCTAAGCACAATCTTTAAGCAAGCATGGTGGCACAGGCAGATCTCTGAGTTCAGGGCCAGCCTAGTCTACATAGCAAGGTCCAGGCCACCTGGGACTAAAGGGAGACCCTGTCTCAAAAAATAAATAAATAAAAAATATAAGCCGGGCATGGTAGCGCACACCTTTAATCCTAGCATGTGGGAGGCAGAGGCAGGTGGATCTTTGTGAGTTCAAGCCCTGCCTGGTCTACATAGTGAGCTCCAAGCCAGCTGGGACTAAAGGGAGACCCTGTCTCAAAAAGACAAAAATAAATAAATAAATAAATAAATAAATAAATAAATAAATAAATAATTTTAAATCCTATTCAAAAAAAAAGAAAGAAAAAGGGTTATGGTACTGAATCAGATATTGCCTGAATAATAATCCTAGCACTTGGGAGACAGAGGCAGGCGGATCTCTGTGAGTTCAAGATCAGCCTGGTCCACAGAGTGAGTTGCAGGCCAGCTGAGGCTACAGGGGAGACCCTGTCTCAAAAAGACCAAAAAAAAAAAAAAAAAGCAGAGAGCCTTCAGTACTCATAGCAGCAGCAGCAGCAGGATCATCATCAAGAGTAGTCAAACACTTTGCGAGTTTCCAATCTAGTCAGGAGATATATAATGCAGAAACAGTTCAAGGCCATTCAAAAAAGTTTTGAGGGGCTGGAGAGATGGCCTAGCAGTTAAGAGCACCGACTGCTCTTGCAGAGGACCCGGGTTTGATCCCCAGCACCCACATGGCGGCTGATAACTGTCTCAGGGGAATCTGACACCTTCTTCTGACCTCCTCGGCCTTGCACGACACAGGTGCACAAACCTACATGCAGACAGTACATTGATACACATAAAAGATAAATTTAAAAAATTTTTAAAAGAGGTTTTGAGCCTGTAAAAATAGAATGATTTTTTTTACTCTTTAGCATGGGTATAAATGATCAGAGTAACAATATAAGATAATTCAATTGGTAATCAGTTGTAGCAATGAACAAAGAGTAAACAATTATTATTATTATTATTATTATTATTGGTATTTTCAAGACAGGGTTTCCCTGTAGCCCCAGCTGTCCTGGAACTCACTCTATAGACCAGGCTGGCCTTGAACTCACAAAGATCCACCTGCCTCTGCCTCCCAAATGCTAGGATTAAAGGCATGCACCATCACGCCTGGCTTTAGGAAACAATTATTATTATAACTATAGAGACTCCTCAAGTGTTTCTCCAGTATCGGTATCAAGAGGAAGTAAAAAAAAAAAACAAATGAACCGTGGTGACACACATCTGTAAACACAACTTTTGGCAAATAGATACAGGAGGAGAATCAGAAGTTTGAAGTCAGCCTGGGCTACACCAAGACCCTGTCTCAGGGGGGGGAAGAAAAAGAATAGAGAAGACTAAGTCTTGCCTTATGAGAAGGGCCACTGGTCACTTGAACTGAGTGGTGGGTGGCCCCATTTATGACACAAGAGAGCAAGCCCCTCCCTTTTGGCAAGAGAGTACTGGGCACACAAGCCTTCTCCCAGTCCTCACCCCTCTCCCTAAATAAGAGGCACAGAGTGATCGCTCAGCACAGGAGTGGGGGGCAGCAGTGATAAACCCACAATTAACTGCCTTATAAAGGAAGACCAGGAATGTCGGCATGAAGGATTAGAGCCGAAATGAGGGTGCCATCGCTAGAGATCTGTGAAGAGGAAAGCCCAAGGGGTAGGGGCAGAAGGATGCGGCCTGGGAGACCAACGAGGGACACCGCGGAGCCAGGTTCTACCCCAGTATCCAGGCCAGCCTGGGAGCCTGAGCCACACCAGAGACCTACAACCCAGCCAGAGCCTGGCCCAGAAAAGACACTCACAGCCCAGGCAGGGTCCAAGACTCTTCAGGAACCCAGTTCCCAACAGATACAGAGCCTCCCGCAGGAGCCCTCTGCCCGACCCTCCCCTGCACCACAGCAATCATCCCCCAACCATACAGTGCGCATGGATCAGCTGCAAGCCACCTCCCAGCAGGGGCCTGGGCCAGAAAAAGTGACGGCAATACCGCTAGAACCACAATTAAGAGAGGGACTTGAAGAGCTGCCAAGATCTGGACCAGCAGAACCATCTCTCCTTCAACAAGAAGCCGAATCAACTTCTACAGCCCACACCAAACTTGGATCCCAAATGATGTCCCCTGCGCAGAATGAACCTATATCCCAGGAAAAACCTGAACAGCCAGAGCCTGCAGCCCCGCAAACACCTCCAGGCCAAAGAACAGAATCCAAGCAGGAACCTTTGCCTGAGTGGGGATTTTTAACAAGACTGCATGAACTATCCATACAGCGAAGAGCCCAGGAGTGGAGGTCATTCTTTGACCGGGTCACAGAATCTGATAAAGGCGGAGGTCTGAGTTCATCTTCAGAGTCAAGTTCTTCAACTCAAAAGAGTGGAGCAGTGACCTCAGGAATCTTCAAAAGGAAACACGATTATCAAACCATGTCAGGATATAGAGGGACGTCACCACATGGGAAGAAAACCGGCTGTCGGAGTAACAAACACTACCGAGAAACAGGTAAGTCTGAACCTGGAAGACTAGAGCCTTCTAGGGACAGTCTTTCTTTCTTTTTTTGGAGGGGGGGGGTCTTTTCGAGACAGCGTCTCCCTGTAGCCCCAGGTGTCCTAGAACTCATTCTGTAGACCAGGCTGGCCTTGAACTCACAAAGATCCGCCTGCCTCTGCCTCCTGAGTGCTGGGATTAAAAGCGTGCGCCACCACGCCCTGCTTTTTTTTTTTTAATCTGTATGAGTGTACTATCTACATGTAGGTTGGTGCACCCATGTCATGCAATGCCTCGGAGCTCAGAAGAGGGCGTCAGATTCCCCTGGAACTGGAGTTCTCCTGGAATTGGAGTTACAGACGGTTCTCAGCCACCATGTGGGTCCTGGGAATCAAACCCGGGTCCTCTGCAAGAGTAGTCAGTGCTCTTAACCGATGAGCCATCTCTCCAGCCCCCAGGACAGTCTTTCATTCATTCATTCATTCATTCATTCATGCTAAGAATTTTCTGTGCCCCACTTTAACAAAGGTCATCTGTCAACAATCTTTTTTTTTTTTTTTTTTTGGTCTTTTTGAGACAGGGTCTTCCTTTAGTCCCAGCTGGTCTGGAGCTCACTCTGTAGACCAGACTGGCCTTGAACTCACAAAGATCTGCCTCCCGAATGCTGCGATTAAAGGCCTGCGCCACCACACCTGGCTTCTGTCAACAATCATGACAGATAAAAACCAACATCCCCAGGCTGGGTGTGGTGGCGCAGGCCTTTAGTCCCCACACTTGGGAGGCAGAGGCAGGCCAAACTCTGTAAGTTCAAGGTCAGCCTGATCTACATAACAGGTTTCAGGCCAGCTGGGGCTACAGGGAGACCCTGTCTCAAAAAGACCCCCCCAAAAAAAACTTTTAAAAAAGACCAACACCCCCAGTTAATACAGAGAGAAGGGGGCTGAGTCAGGTTCTTGCACACGGCCCTGCTGTTCGGAAGCAGAAACCCAGGATTTAAACCAGGTTTTTCCTCCTCTACACCAGGCTGCCCCATAAGCAGGATTTGGAGGAAATGACATTGAGCTAGAAACTGAGCTCTAGCCCAGGAACCAGGACACGGAAGCCATCCCTTCCTCCTCCTGATATTCATCAGTCCACAAAACTGGCCAAGCTTTAGCTGTGGGCAGGCACTGGAGTAAACAGTGTAGGCCTTACCCTTCTGTGTCAGTGTAGACAAGTTAAACATCCAGGATATTCACAACCCCTGCATTGGCCAGGTCTAGCCTCTGCTGCTCGAAAAGGGCTTTCCCCCAGCCAGCTGCCCCAGCGGGGCTCAGTCCAGGTGCAAATGACCTTGAGGATGTCTCAGTGAGCAGAAGCTTGGGGATTTGGGCTGGAGAGGGCTCCCCAAGTCTGCGGCAGGGTCAAGGAGAACTGGAAGCGGTACCATGGTGCGGTCCCAGGCTATGTTCTTTTCCTGACTCTCCCAAAGCAGCTACTTTGGGTGCTGCAAGTGAAACCATGGAGCTCCAATCCTTCTGATGAGGGCAACAGAGAAGGTCCTAGCTTTGAGGGAGGGCAATGGGGGTCTTTCTGCTCAGGAGCCTGACCCTCTCCAGAGGTCCCCGCCTATCTTCCTCAGAGGACGAAGCAGCATCTCAATGCCAGAGGTAGTTGTGTGTACTCTGGGAGGAAAATGAAGCTTTACTGTTCCCAGTCCAGAAAATGAAGAAAAAAAAAAAAAGGTTTCTCAGGGTTCCAGAACCAAATAAACATGCATGCGCCTCCCCTAAGAGGGGTGGAGACCATACTCCTCCCGCTAGGCTGGCAGTTGATGTTGGCCTTATGGGCATGTGTGCCCTCCCTCCACCCCCACGCCAAGAGAAGTTGCTGAGACCACCTCTCAGAGTTGACCAGATGAGCATGGGTGAGGCATGGGCCTCCTGTGTCCCATCTTTTCTGAGCATGGGTGAGGCATGGGCCTCCTGTGTCCCATCTTTTCTGAGCATGGGTGAGGCTTGGGCCTCCTGTGTCCCATCTTTTCCCAGGCACATGAACTGGCTTCCAGTGGGTTGACCCCTTGGCTGGAAGCTGCTGGTAGGGAGGGGGGAGGGTGAACATTCTTTTTCCCTCATCTTTTTGATTCTAGTATTAGAAGAGAGGGGACAGAGGGAGAAAAAACTCAAGATACAGCACTAGAACTAGGAGAGAGACAGAGACAGAGAGACAGAGATACAGAGGCTTTGTGGGTGACTCAAACCTGTAACTCCCACCACTGGGAGGTACTTGTTTTGCTGAGGGGTTAAGGCTAGCCTGGGCTACAGTGTACAGCCCTCACCAATCACATAAGGAGGAGGGGGAGAAGGCGTGGCTTCCCCTAACGGCTGCCAAGCACACCCATGCCCTTCCAGCGTCTGCCCCGCCCCTGCTGGGGGGCCCCCCATCTCCATACTCCAGGGGGAGGCCTGAGGAACCAGCTCTCCCTTCTCCTGGCAAGTGGGTTAGGCCCAATTCATGGGAAGGTGATAGGCTGAGCACCTGCACGTGAGATCAGGGATTCTCTATTGGGGTGACCCCCTCGGAGCCCCACAATATCCCTGACGGAGAACACTTTTCGCCGCCTCCAGGGTTGCATTTTCGTGTGTGTGTGTGCCCAGGGTTGCATTTTCGTGTGTGTGTGTGTGTGTGTGTGTGTGTGTGTGTGTGTGTGTGTGTGTGTGTTGGCTGCGGTCCCTTTAACGCGAGCGAGTGGGCGGAGAAAAGCCTTCAGCCCTACCCCTTAAGGCGTTGAAGGCGTTGCCAGGAAAGCAGCCGGCCAGAGATTGGATGGTTCAGGGGCCCTGGCGGTGGTGTGTAGCAAGGATTGACTGCTGGGGCGGGACTTGAAGGCTGGAACTCGGTCCGGCGCGGGGACCGCGGAGAATTGATGGAGTCAGCCAGGCAATCGGGGCCCACGGGGGTCCAGCCCTTGAAAAAGGCCGGAGAAGGGGCCAAGAGCCGCAGTCGGCGGCGGTGGCGGAAAGCCAAGACCAAAGGTGAGCCGGCCGCGGGTCGGAAGGAACTTGGCTCATACTGCGGGGCACTAGGGACTGAGTGGACTGACCCACTGCCCCCGGAGGGGGGAGAGCAGACTGACCCACTGCTGTCCTGCGTGACGGGAGGGGACCATCTATTGTGAGAAAGGGGTGGCGTGGGAACATAATGTCCCACTCAGGGAGAAGGACTCTATACCTCTGTCCCAGCACCCTCCTGGGAGCCGTGCGTGGAATGAGCCTGCTGGAATACAGTTCCCACTAGGGTTCGGTATTCTTCTATGGCCAAAGACTACAAGCCGCCCTTTCTCCTTTCGGCCTGGGAGATGGTTCCAGCGCCGATTTTCTGATCTTTTTTTTTTTTTTTTTTTTTAACGATAATGGGAAAGGAGTTTAGTTAGGGGCTGTCACCAAAAGAGGAAGTTTAGAGGTGAGTTAGGAAAAGGTAGCGGAAGGGGTGCCCCCTAACGGAAACAGCTCCCTTCATCCCACCCTCAAGTCAATCTATCCATCTGTTCCTTCTCAGTGCACCTGCGTCAGCCCAGCCCTGCTCAGGCTTAGCTTCCTGACCCTTACTCCGAGGCTTTAAAACTAGGGCTTCATACCGTCCCTAAGGACTGTCATTTAGGTTCCCAAGATCTAGAAGGCTGGAGGAATCGCCACAGACCAACAAAGATGTTGCAAGCCTCAGGCAGGAGCAGGTGTTAAGTCCTGGCTCAGTGATGGGTTTTGTCAGTTTTGCTGTACTGGTGGTAGGCAAACCCCGGGCCTGGTGAATGCTACACCATGAAGCTACACCTGTAAGCCCATGAGAAGTTCCCATGCAGGAACTGTGTATGCTGAGAGCAATGCCTGATATGCCGAGCTGTCATGAGATTCAAATGAGCCCTCAGGAGAGGTGGTTGTAATTATTACTATTAGCCCCCACCAAACAGCGAGCTCCCTAAGAGTAGAGTTCTGACTGTCTTGTTTACCGATAATGCCGGAGCCTGGAATCCCAGGCACATGGGCATTCAAATATTTATTGGATTGATAAGTGAAGGAATGTGTGAAGTGTGACATGGAGATATTAATAACCATACTTCCCTTGATGTTCTCTGGAGGAGTCAGAAAGAATCTGCCTGAGTAAGGCGCCCTACACAGGGCCAGGCCAAGCCTACTGAGAAACCCAAGGACCTACCCATTCACAAAGGCTCTCTACGAATCGCAGGTCATTTCCTGAGGCTCTTCCTGGTGCCAGGCCCGAGACCTGTGAATCAGACCTAACCCTGCCCCAAGGGTATCCAGACTGGCTAGAGCAGTCTTTGTTATCCATGTGATCTTGCCAGTAACTGGATGAGGCTACTGTTATTATGATCAGCCCATTTCCCAAATGATGCCATTGAGACTGGAGCCAACTGGGCTTCCTTACCTGAAGACAGGGAGACAGCCACCTGTTCAGCCTTCCCAGGGCAAAGAATGTGGGAATTGACAATTACTGTGTGCCCCAACCTTAGTTCTGGGCCTAAAAGGCCACATAGATTGAATCACATAGATTCAATCCCCAGACTTTCAGTCAACACTTAGTGGTACTAGGCCAGGCCTTTCTATGACTAGCCAGACAGACTCAGTGGAGCTGGAGACACAAGTATTCATCAAATAAAACTATTGTTGCCAAACATGTGGTATAAACCTATGATCCCGGCACTTAGAAAGCTGAGTCAGGAGGATTGCCAAGAGTTCAAGGCTACATAATGAATTGCATGCCAGAGTGAGACAGTGTCTCAACCCCTCTCACCCTCCCCCAAAGGCTATTATGGTAAACAATACAATTCTATACATACAGCCAAAGGAATAGCCCTGGTGTAGCTCAGCTGGTAAACTGTTTGCCTAACATGCACAGAGTCCTAGGGTCTATCCCCACCCAGCACCACATAAAGTAGGCATGGTGGTACATGCCTGTAATTCAGGGCTTAGGTGGTAGAGGCAGGTTGAGGTCATCTGAACTACATAGGAAATCTGAGGCCAGCCTGGGATGCAGGAGACACCATCTCAAAAACTTAAAAAGGGGGAAATCCTGAAAAAATGAAAACGCGAATCTTCTCAGGGAAGGACGTTAGAATCAAGAGTGGACAAGCGTGCTGGGCATGGTGGCGCACGCCTTTAATCCTAGCACTTGGGAGGCAGAGACAGGCGGATCACTGAGAGTTCAAGGCCAGCCTGGTCTACAAGGTGAGTTCCAGGACAGCTGGGGCTACAGGGAGACCCTGTCTCGAAAAGACCAAAAAAAAAAAAAAAAAAAAAAAACGAGTGGACAAGCATTACACTGCTGAGCCAGAGGGACAAAGAGAAAGAAGACAGCATGGGCAACAGGTGACACAGCAGAGAGACCTCTGAGAGGGAGGGAGGGCAGTGGAGAGTGGTATCTAGTTTGCACTGGGAGGCTGTGTCCAGGCCGGAGGCTTCGTCCTGAGAAGCAAGCAGGAAGGTACTGAAGGGCTGGAAGTGTGTGATTAGGTTTATGTTTTCAAAAGATCATCTGGGGGCTGGAGAGACGGCTCAGTGGTTAAGAGCTCTGGCTGCTCTCGCGGAGGACCTGGGTTCAATTCCCAGCACCCACATGGTGGCTAACAACTGTCCATAGCTCCAGTTCCAGGGGAATACAACACCTGACTCTGCGGGTATTACACGACATGGGTGCACTTACACACAGGCAGGCAATACACTCATAGATATAAAATTAAAAAATAAAGTTTTGGGGTTTTTTTTTGGTCATTTCGAGACAGGGTCTCCCTGTAGCCCCAGCTGTCCTAGAACTCCCTCTGTAGACCAGGCTGGCCTTGAACTCACAAAGATCCGCCTGCCTCTGCCTCCCGAGTGCTAGGATTAAAGGCGTGTGCCACCACACCCAGCTAAAAATAAAGTATTTTTTACTTTTTTTGTGTGTGTGTGTATGAATGTACTGTCTGCATGCCGGTTTGTGCACCCATGTCATGCAATGCCACGGAGGTCAGAAGAGGGTATTGGATTCCCCTGGAACTGGAGCTAAAGACGGTTCTCAGCCACCATATGGGTGCTGGGGATCAAACCCTGGTCCTCTGCAAGAGCAGTTGGTGCTCTTAAGCACTAGGCCATCTCTCCAGCCCAATAAAGTAATTTTAAAAAAGATCCTCTGGATGCTTTGCAGGAGACAGAGTGGTCAGGGGCACACAGACAGCTTTACACTCATGCAGGGGAGGCTGTTGTATTGTGGACACATGAAGAAGGCAGTGGAGGTGAGAGGCGGGCCAAGTTCCAGAGGTTCTGAGGACATGGTGGTGTGACTAGCTGATGGACTAGTTGGGGTTAGGATGAGGGACATGGCCGAAATAATTCCTCAAATCTCTGCATGAGCACAGGGAGTTCTCTTCTGAGCATACATGTAGAGATCAGGACACATCCAAACATGCACGTAGGTCTGTTTTGTTTTGTTTGTTTTTTGTTTTTGAGACATAGGCTGGCTGGCTTGGAACTGGCTATGTAGACCAGGCTAGCCTCAAACTCACAGAGATCTGCCTGCCTCTGCCTCCTGAGTGCTGCGATGAAAGGTGTGTGCCACCATGCCTGGGTGTTGTTTTTATTCTTGTTTGGTTTTTGGTATTGGAGACTAGCTAGGTTCATAGAACCCAGGCTATCCTTGAACTCACTGTGCAGTCCAGGGTGACCTTGAACCTTTGATCTTCCTGCCTCCACCTCTAAAGTGCTGGGATTACAAGTGTGCACCACCACACTAAGTTTAATAAAGATCCCAATTCTGATCTCCTCTAATGTGGGGGTGGAGAGACAGGGGATCAAAACCAGAACTCTGTGCCTACTATACAAACACTGTACACACTGAGCTACATCCCCAGCCCCTGTATGTGGCTTCATTAAACATAAACGCATTCACATAAAAGCTCTCAAACCAAGAGAAAAAGATTTACTTCCAACAAGCTAAGAATCACACCTTAGCCGAGCATGATGGAGCACACCTTTAATCCCAGCACTTGGGAGGCAGAGGCAAGCGGATCTGTGTGAGTTCAAGGCCAGCCTGGTCTACATAGTGATTCCAGGACAGTTGGGGCTACAGGGAAACCCTGTCTCAAAAAGACCCCCCAAAAAAAAAGAGAGAAAGAAAAGAAACACACATAGGCCATGATGTTTGTATGCATACGTACCTTCAAGCATATCAAGAAATATGAAAGTACATTGCCCTGGTGCATCTCCGGGGGGCCAAAGTCTAGGCCAGCTCCACCTGTCCAGTGGCTTCTCAGGGCAAAAGGCTGAAGGAGTTTGGAGCGCATGGCTGAGAAGTCACAGAACACTTGTCCAACATGCACAAGTCTCTGAGTTTGATTCCCCAACCCTAAAGGGCAGAAGGTGGGGGGAATCATCCCAACCCTAAAGGATGAGGGGTGGGGGGTCCTTCCAGGGCAAAGGACTGGAGGACCCTAGTCAGCTAGGCAACCAACCCCCTCCCAGGCCCCCAGCCCTACCTTTGCCTCATTTCTGCCATGCTTACCCTTGGCCCCATTGGGTGTGCCCTACCCCAGTGCCCTCTGCCCGGGATTCTGAGCAAGTTTGTAGCAATGTGAGTATCCCATCCTCTTGGCTTCAGCCAGCCCAGTCCTCAGGGAAACTGCCTGGAACTGGGCAAAGAGCACAGGCTGAAGTTACCATGGCCTGGACTCCAGCCCCGTCCGTAGGTCACTACTTATCCTGAAGTTGTTTGTCCTCTTCATCTTTAACAAAGACTAGAGACCCCCAATTCGGCAGTTGCAGCAGGGTGAGCTGTGAAAGGCAAGTGGCAGATACAGGGCATGGATGCACTTAGAAAGCAGCAAAGTGCACTGTCAGGAGACATTTATTTACTAAGTACATCAGGCACGGCCCAAGAGTGGAAAACAACAGAAGAGGCCCTGCCCTCGGGGAGCCTAGAATCTAATGGGGAGATGGAGAAACAGTGCGATTAGGAAACCGTATTGTATGTTAGATTGGTGCCAAGGGCTGCAGAGAAAAATAACCCATCATGCAGTGAGACTGAGCAAACCCACAGAACAAAACACAGACATAATAGCACCTTCCCAACCTGGGGACATAGGTCCATGGTAGCACATGCTTGGCACGTGTGAAGATCTGGGTCCTATGTCCAGGACAGATGGAGAAAGGGAGGGAGGGAGGGAGGGGGGAGAGGGAGTCCCTTATTAAGAGCTGCTTTGGTTTTTGAGTTTTGGGTCTTTGGGTTTTTTTAATGGGATTTTTGGTTGGTTGGTTGGTTGGTTGGTTTTGGTTTTGGTTTTGGTTTTTTGAGACAGAGTCTTCCTGTAGCCCCAGCTGGCCTAGAACTTTGTGAACCAAACAAGCCTCCATCTCTCTACCCTCCTCTACCTTCCAAATCCTGAGATTAAAAGCGTGTGCCGCCGGGCGTGGTGGCGCATGCCTTTAATCCTAGCACTTGGGAGGCAGAGGCAGGCGGATCTTTGTGAGTTCAAGGCCAGCCTGGTCTACAGAGTGAGTTCCAGGGCAGCTGGGGCTACAGGGAGACCCTGTCTTGAAAAGACAAAAAAAAAAAAAGCGTGTGCCACTACACCCAGCCAAGACGCTGCTTTTGAAGCAAGCCACCTGTCCTGAGTGGGCAGAATGGCCCAACATAGCTTCCAAATAAGGAAGTTAGACTTATCTAGAATTGCTCAGCAAATAGCTTGGGCCGGTATCCCATCATAATCACCTCCAGGGTTACCTGCGTCTTGAGGCCCCTGTCTGTCTGCCTGTCCATCCCCTTCCTGTTCCTGGAGATGTACAGTCCTCTCCCAAGTTCCCAGCCGCTGCCTTTGGCCCCCAATCTACCTCTTCATTGGCTCTTTTATATTTGTGGAGACCTATTATGTGCCAGGCCTTGGGGCCACCTTCTGCCTTCATCCAGTGACAATCCAGGGACACAGACTGAGGACTCACCCACAGCCAGACAAATACTGCTGAAGCCTCAGGGCCTCTCATCTGCACAAGCTCCATCCTCTACTCCTAACTTTATATTTGCGGTTTTTTTTATTTTATTTATTTTGTATGTGTATGAATGTACTGTCTGCATGCAGGTTTGTGCACCCGTGTCGTGCAATGCTGCGGAGGTCAGAAGAGGGTGTCGGATTCCCCTGGAACTGGAGTTCTCCTGGAATTGGAGTTGCAGACGGTTCTCGGCTGCCATGTGGGTGCTGGGGATCGAACCCGGGTCCTCTGTAAGAGCGGTCAGCAGTTCTTTAGGCCATCTCTCCAGCCCCTATATTTGCATTTTTATACTCTTCCTAAATGGCAGCACTCTACATTATGAGCTCCAAGGCTCCATAAAGGCTCTGTCTGTCCTAGAGGAGACAGACATGAAAAGAGGTAATTGTATAATTGCAAAATATGTGCATGCTAGGACAGAGCTAATTGTGAGGGAGAAGATAATGGGAGGGTGTGCTGGGGAAAGGGCTCAGTGGTTAAGAGCACTGGCTTCTCTTACAGAGGACCCAGGTTGATTCCCAGCACCCACATGGTGGCTAACAACCATCCCTAATTCCAGTTCCAGGGGAACCTGGTGCCCTCTTCTGGTCTCCGCAAGCACTGCATGACCCAGGTGTACTTACATGCACGCAGGCAATACATTCACATACATAAGATAAAAATAAAATATTTTAGGGGACTGGAGAGATGGCTCAGTGGTTAAAAGCATTGACTGCTCTTAGGACTCAGGTTTGATTCCCAGCACCCACATAGTGGGTAACAACCATCCCTAGTTCCAGTTCCAGGGGAATCTGGTGCCCTCTTCTGGCCTCCACAAGCATTGCATGACACAGGTGTACTTACATGCACCCAGGCAATACATTCATACACACAAAATAAAAATAAAATAAAATTACAGGGGCTGGAGAGATGGCCTAGCGGTTAAGAGCGCCGACCGCTCTTACAGAGGACCCGGGTTCGATCCCCAGCACCCACATGGCGGCTAAGAACCGTCTGAAACTCCAATTCCAGGAGAACTCCAGTTCCAGGGGAATCCGACACCCTCTTCTGACCTCCGCGGCTTTGCACGACACGGGTGCACAAACCTGCATGCAGACAGTACACTCATACACATACAGAAGAAACAAAATAAAATAAAGTAAAATTACAGCTGGGCATGGTGGTGCACGCCTTTAATCCTAGCACTCGGGAGGCAGAGGCAGGTGGATCTTTGTGAGTTCAAGGCCAGCTTGGTCTACAGAGTGAGTTCCAGGACAGCTGGGGCTACAGGGAGACCCTGTCTCGAAAAGACCAAATAAATAAATAAATAAATAAATAATAACATAATATTTTGGGGGCCTGGAGTGATGGCTCAGTGACTAAAAGCATTGACTGCTCTTAGAGAGGACTCAGGTTTGATTCCCAGCACCCATATGGCGACTAACAACTGTAACTCCAGTTCCAGGGGATGCAATATCCTCTTCTGACCTCCTCGAGCACTGCATAACACAGGTGCAATTATACATATTCAGGCAATACACTCATACACATAAAATAAAAAAATAAGATATTTAAAAAATAACAGTAGCCAGGCATGGTGGTGTACACCTTTAATCCCAGTACTCAAGAGGCAGAGGCAGGCAGATCTCTGTGAGTTCAAGGCCAGCCTCATCTACAGAGCGAGTTTCCAGGACAGCTGGGACTACAGGGAGACCCTGTCTCAAAAACGCCAATAATAATAATAATAGGCTGGAGAGATGGCTCAGTGGTTAAGAGCGTCAACTGCTCTTGCAGAGGACCCAGGTTCGATTCCCAACACCCACATGGTAGCTAAGAACCATCTTTAAGCTGGGCCTGGTGGCGCATGCCTTTAATCCCAGCACTCGGGAGGCAGAGGCAGGCAGATCTCTGTGAGTTCAAGGCCAGCCTGGTCTACAGAGTGAGTTCCAGGCCAGCTGAGGCTATAGGGAGACTCTGGCTAAATAATAATTAATAATATTTTAATATAAAAATAATGGGGTGCAACTTTTAGATGAGCGGAGCAATGAAGGGCTACCCCAAGTTGAAGCCTTGGGGTGAGAAACAGCTGACTGGGCAAGGAGCATCTGGAGGCACAGTGTGGAGTGTCTGAGACTTGGTTTCTCCATATGTGACATGAAGTTGGCCGTCACCGAGGGTGGGCTGTGAAAGGGAAGTGGTAGACAGAGGATGTCCAGTGTAGAGACACGACCCAATAGGACCTGTGGCTCAGGCCCCTGCTGAGCTGGGCCCTTCTCTTAATCAGGTTTGTCCTAGGAAGGAGAAGCAGGGCTGGCCATCTCTTTTTCCCCTAACAGCTGGGGCTGCCTGTGCCAGGGCAGGCAGCCTGGCAGGAACTGAAATCACTGAGCCTCTGGCTCCCTGAATCCACATGGGGGAGAGGAGGGGCAGCTTGGCTGGGGGAAGAGGGGACAGTATGTTCAGAACTGAGGCTGGGACTCGTGGGTCCTAAAGGAGAAGCCTGGCTCTGGACTCTGAGTCTGAGGGAAGAGACTGGGGTCTTGACCCACTGGGTCAGAGAGGAAGGGGGCAGGACTCCTAGGTTATAAGGAAGAGGAGCCCGGCACAAGGACTCTCAGTGGAGTTGGACAAGCAAGCAGGCAGGACGGCGCAAGGAGTTGGACTCTGGGTTCTGTTTATAGCACGTGGGTTCCCACTATCCATTCTGGGTGGGAGGTGAAGCGAATGGCCACACCCTAGCCAGGCTGGCCCCTCCCCCAGTTTATCCAAGGCTGCTACTGGCACTAACCTCAGACCAGCTGTTCCAGCCTGGGGAAGCTCCGGTGCCTGCCGACGAAGCAGCCTGGGAAGGGTGAGTGCAGTACCAGCTGAGAGACAGAGAGAGCTGTTGCCGGAACCCGGAACCCGGGGCCTGGAAGGGAGAGGAGACGCTGTCTTCCAGAGAAACCAGGGGCTGCAAAACGAGCAAGGCAGGCCACTGGGCTTCCAGAGGCCTTGGGCAGATTGCAGTGTCTTCAGCCTTTAAAGGGTCAAGGGAAGCTTATCCAGGACCTTGGTGACAAGCTATCCCAATAACAGGGTAGCCTGAGCAGAGCAAGGATTCTAGACAGGCGATCACAGAGGACCCTGAGTGTGGTGAGCCAGGCATAGCACGGGGCAAGTTTCAAGGACCCGAGCTAGAAGCTGAGCCTTCAGAGTGCTAGGAGAGGGGCCCTGTAAGTAGGGACTCTGGACCTAAAAATCTGTGTTTGTGCCGGCCGTGGTGGGACATGCCTTTAATCCCAGCACTTGGAAGGTGGAGACAGGTGGAAATCCGTGAGTTCAAGGCCAGCCCGCTCTATATAGAGAGCTCCAGGCCAGCTGAGGCTACAGGGAGACCCTGTCTCAAAAATACCAACATCAACAAAAATTGTGGGTTTGCATTTGCATTTGCACTCTGCATACAGCCTTCAGCACCTCATGGAGCCTTAGTTTACCCCCCCCCCGTAAATAAGAGTGCTACCAGTAATAGAGATACAAACTGAGGCATTCTAGGGTTTAGGAGCTAAACCTTAGCAGGGGTCTGCCTATGACCCCAAGCCTAGCAGTTTGTATTGTTGTTTGAAGCCAGAGAACAGAAGCCTTGTAGTCTAAGGCAGGGGGACAGGCCCAAAGGCCATGTACGGAGAGAAGGACAGTGAGTTTGGGGGGGGGGGTCCCACAGAAAGAGAGAGGGAATTGGGAAGGAATTCTACAGGCAGGTTTGAGGGACCAAGAGTGTGCCCTTAGTGCAGTTAGGATGGAATTATGTTCTAGATTCAGAAGGGCTGGATGTGGAAAGCAGAGTTCTCAGAGACAGCAATGGCTAGACTGGGGGATAAACTCTCCCTTGTGGGTGACACCCAGAGACTAAGAAGGAAATATAGAAGGGGCTCGAACTCCTAGATCTGGAGGAAAGGAACAGCCTGGCCATCCAGGCTTCCTTGAACCAAGAGGGACAGGTTCCAGGAGAGTAAGCCAAGCCAAGAGTCCACTCTTGAATCCCTGGAAGGAAGAAGGAAGAGGGTGGGCTGGCACTGGGGTAGAGATAAGATGCTAGCTAGTGAGCCAGATCCTTCTGGGCTCAGGAGACTGGACTCCTGAATCTGAGCAGGGAGAGACCTGGGCTTGAAGACTTGGGCCTGAGGGAGGAAAGGTAGGTAGGCCCTGGAGTCCCGGGCCTGGCTGATCACAGGCTTCCCCACCCAAACGCCCGCAGCTTTTGCATTTTCACGCAGCATGGATCTGCGCACAATGACACAGTCACTGGTGACTCTAGCAGAAGACAACATGGCCTTCTTCTCAAGCCAAGGACCTGGAGAGTCAGCACGACGGCTGGCCGGGGTCTTTGCAGGCGTGCGGGAGCAGGCACTGGGGCTGGAGCCAATCCTGGGCCGCCTGCTGAGCGTGGCGCACCATTTTGACTTGGACACAGAGACTCCAGCCAATGGATACCGTAGTCTGGTGCACACAGCCCGCTGCTGCCTGGCACACTTACTGCACAAATCTCGATATGTGGCCTCCAACCGTCGTAGCATCTTTTTCCGTGCCAGCCACAACCTGGCAGAGCTGGAGGCCTACCTGGCTGCCCTCACCCAGCTCCGTGCTCTGGCCTACTATGCCCAGCACCTGCTGGCCACCAACCGACCAGGGGTGCTCTTCTTCGAGGGCGATGAGGGACTCACTGCTGACTTCCTGAGGGAGTATATCACGCTACATAAAGGTTGCTTCTATGGCCGCTGCCTGGGCTTCCAGGTGAGTCCTCTGCCCCATGTCCCTCTGGGCCCATAGCCAGGGTACTGATATCCCATAACCTGGTCCTTGTAGCATAGAATAACCATGGTAACTGGATTCAGGAACCAGACAACAGAAGGTACAGAAAGGTACTAGGCTCAGAGTTGGACTGGCGGGGTCTCAAGCTCAGGATCCAAAACCAGATCTACCATGTGTAAGAAATCATTTCATTAATATGCAAGTCTGTTAAATTGCAGTTACTTGGGAAGCTGAGGCAGGATCCCAAGGCCAAGCCCTGCCTAAGAGGCTGGAGAGAGGCTCAGCAGCTATGATCACCAGCTGCTCCTGCAGAGGACCCAGGTTCAATTCCCAGCACCCACGTGGCAGCTAACAACTGTCCGGAACTCCAGTTCCAGGGAATCTGACATTCTTTCCTGACTCCCACAGGCTTTGTATGACACAGATGCGCTTACATACATGCAGGCAATACATTCATACACATAAAATAAAAATAGTAAAACATATCCAGGTGACACCTTTAATCCCAGTTCTGGGAGGCAGAGGCAGGAAGATCTCTGTGCGTTCAAGGCCAGCCTGGTCTACAGAGCGAGCTCCAGACCAGTTAGAACTAAAGGGAGACCCTGTCTCAAAAAGACAAAAAAAACAAAAAGTAAAACATTAAAAAATAATAATAAAGACGGGCTGGAGAGATGGCCTAGCAGTTAAGAGCGCCGACTGCTCTTGCAGAGGATCTGGGTTCCATCCCCAGCACCCACATGGCGGCTAAGAACCGTCTTTAGCTCCAGTTCCGGGGGGAATCTGACACCCTCTTCTGACTTCCGTGGCATTGCACGACATGGGTGCACCAACCTACATGCAGACAGTACATTCATACACATAAAAAATAAATAAAATTTGGGGCTGGAGAGATGGCCTAGCGGTTAAGAACACCGACTGCTCTTGCAGAGGACTCAGGTTCGATCCCCAGCACCCACATGGCGGCTGAGAACAGTCTTTAACTCCAGTTCCAGGGGAATCCGACACCCTCTTCTGACCTCCGCGGCATTGCACGACACGAGTGCACAGACCTACATGCAGACAGTACATTCATATACATAAATAAATAAAATAAAAATAAATAAATAAAATTTAATAATAATAAAGAAGAGGACTGGGGCTATAACAACAGCAGACCACTTGTCAGGTGTTAGTGAGCCTCTCACAGTTCAGTCCCCACTACCAGGGAAAAAAAGGGAATCTTTTTATCAGATTTCCCATGACTCTGTTATTTTAGACCCAAGAGGTTCATCTTCCTCTCTCCAAGTGTTAGGGACTGAACCTAGAGCCTCATGTATGCTAAGCAAGAGCCGTAGCACTGAGTGACCTCCCAGCCCCCATCCACTCTTCTCTCTTTATGTTAACTGTTATGTCGCCTGTCTAGCGCCTGAAGTTCATTTGTATTTGAGCCCCTAGGATGGTGATTGGTATTATTCTCAAAGGCCTGCTCCATATGACTGTGGCCCGTCTTTTATCCCCACTGAGACTCTGGAAGGGATGGAGGAAGGTGCCAGGCCACTGCTGTTGAACTGGTGGTACCTGGACTTTTTAATTTTTTTTACTAAAGTTGCTATAGAATTATGATTTCCAGGCAGACCTTGGGGTAGGACTGACAAGATTGTCAGAGTTGGTGACCATGAGGAAGATCTGGTTGTGGTTGCTCTCTTCCCTGAGCTAGATAGTTTGACCTTACTAGTAGGCCTTCTGCTACCCTTTCCTCACCGCAAACCACACTCCAAGAACTTCAGCTCATCAACACATGGAAAGCAAGATAGCACAACACCCCAGAGGCTGGAGGCAGGAAGGTTATCGAGAGTCCGAGCCCTGTCTGAGCCACATGGTATGTACTGGGCAAATTTGATTTGGGGACTAGAAAGTTGGGAGCCTGGGAAAACCAGAATCCGAGCAGAGGCCCAAACTGCCCGTCTGACATCAGTGCTAACTCCAGGCAGCCCCACCAAGTTCTATAAAACAACCGCAGCAGGGATATCTGGAGCTACGTGACCCTCTGGGGCCTCCTCTCACTTCGGTGATAGAGCTGCTCAGAGCTGGGTGAGGGTGGCCAGGCAGGACTCAAAATTTCTGCCTCCCCACCCCTTTCTGCCTCCCCATCCCTTTCTCCCGCTCCAGGCTTCCTAGAGGACCGATTGGTCCTCAGCAACCCAGAGCAGGGATTTCTGGGAATCTTCCCTCCAAACCCAGGAATACCGAGCAGCCCAGCCCATCAGAGCCAGCCAGCTCCCCACTGTCAAGTTCTGGTATTGATACTGGAGTCACAAGGAAGCGATCCCAGGCTGCCTGATCAGTGTCCCAGCCACAAAAGCCGGGAGCTCCTGTGCTCTCTGGCCTACTGGGCACCTGGCCAACAACAGCCTGGCCGGGGCCACCAGCCAGCTCCTTGATGACTCACCTCTGCGACAGGGCAGGGCAGGTCAGGGCAAGGCAGCCCCCCAGCAGGGTAGAGGCTCCAGATGTCGGTCACTGCTCAGTCCCTGCGCCCATCAAAGCCTAGCACACTGTGGAGTTTGTTCGGTGTTTACAGAATGAACAGAAGTCTGCTGACCTCGTGGCTTGGGTTTCCGTGGCTGTGTCCTCTGACGCTGCCTCCAATGTCTTCATGCCACCTACCACGTGTGTCCCCAGGCCTCTTTGGCCGCCTTCCGTCCCAGGTCTAGGCATTAGCTGGTCTCTCCCATATCTCAGTACCCATCTGTCAGTGGACCATTTCCCTGTTTCTGGCTTCCTGCTGGCCCGCGCCTGGCCCCCACTCTCTGCCTCTTCCTTCCGTTCTTTCTGACTGCAGTTGTATGTTCTTGTGCTCTCCCATTCACAGCCCTCCAGAAGCCCCCCCCCCCCACATTACGCCTTGCTCAGAATGAAATCCAGACTCCTCAGCCTGGGCCCTGTAGGATTCTCCTTTGCCTCGAGCTCTCCTCCCTCTTGTCCCCCACTTGTTCTGCTCCAAGCACCCCGTCGTCGTGTCCCCTGGCGAGTGCTTCCCTTCCTCCCCTACTTTCTGTTGCTACCCCGGCCCTGCACTCGCTCTATCCTGTCATGGGAGTACAGTACCCCTCCCTCATTCAGACCCCCATTTCCAGGCCTGACCAGGTAGCCTGATCCACAGTCATCAGTGCAGTCCACCACATAGTGCTTCCTTCACATCATTAATCGTTTTCGACATTACACTGCACACCCCTTGATTTGTCCAACATCTCTTTTCCCTTTGAGGACACTTGAGGCGACGCCCAGCATAGCATGGCGATGCCCAGTGTAGCATAGGAACTCAGGAAAGGTGACTAAGTGAATGTGCCTGCCCCCATCGCTGACCCCACTTGTGCCCCATCTCCGTCCCTCTCCTGGGTGGTTGGGTGACATAGGCGTCCCTTCGCAGTTTACGCCTTCCATCCGGCCGTTCCTGCAGACTCTCTCCATCGGGCTGGTGTCCTTCGGGGAACACTACAAACGCAACGAAACAGGCCTCAGTGAGTGCCAGCTGGGTCCTGCCCACACCCCCTCCCGTGTCCCCCCTTCCCTAACCCTTCTGAGCAGTCTGACCACCACCAGGGCTCCTTGACACCCTCTCCCCCACCCCCCGACCCCCAGGTGTGACCGCCAGCTCCCTCTTCACCAGCGGCCGATTCGCCATCGACCCAGAGCTTCGAGGGTCAGAGTTTGAACGGATCATCCAGAACCTGGATGTGCATTTCTGGAAAGCCTTCTGGAATATCACCGAGATCGAGGTGCTGTCGGTGAGCACAGGACCAGGCTGGGAACCCCAACATGTTTGCAGATGGAGACCCTGAGGCCCAGAGAGCCATGGAAGCCACAGCCCTTCACTGCAGGGTCCCAGGCCCAGGAATAGAGCACATGAGGGGACAGGCTGAAGTGGGGAGAGGAAGAGGAAGAGGTATATGTCCCGCCACTACCACAACCCCTCCCCAGCATCTCTTCTGTTGGCCCCCCCAGTCCCTAGCCAACATGGCATCCACTACAGTGAAGGTGAGCCGCCTGCTCAGCCTGCCACCAGAAGCCTTTGAGATGCCACTGACCTCTGACCCCGCGCTAACAGTCACCATCTCACCGCCACTGGCTCACACTGGACCGGGACCTGTGCTAGTCAGACTCATCTCCTACGACCTTCGGGAAGGACAGGTAGGCCTCCTGACCCCATAAGGTGGCAGCCCCAGCCCAACAGCCTAAATCTCTGAGCCCACCCTCTCGGAAGGACAAGGCCCAAGTAGACCCGCCCTGTCTCCTCACCCACAGGACAGCAAGATGCTCAACAGCCTGGTTAAGTCTGAAGGCCCACGCCTGGAGCTGCGCCCACGGCCCCAGCAGGCGCCCCGCTCACGATCCTTGGTGATCCATATCCATGGTGGTGGCTTCGTGGCACAGACCTCCAAATCTCATGAGCCCTACCTCAAGAGCTGGGCCCAGGAGCTGGGTGCTCCCATCCTCTCCATCGACTACTCCCTGGCTCCCGAGGCCCCTTTCCCCAGAGCCCTAGAGGAGTGTTTCTTCGCCTACTGCTGGGCTATCAAGCACTGTGCCCTGCTCGGTGAGATCCAGATCCTTTCTGTCACAGATCCTGCTCCCACCCATGCCTTCTCCAACCCCTGGCCCGTCTGCAGGAGTGCTGAGCCCCTAGGTCCCAAAGCCTCAGTCTTGCCTCCTCTGCCTGCCCCTTGCCCACTCCACCTTCCCTCTCCTGCCTCCCCACACTTGCCACCTCCTCCTGTCCTGCACTGCCAGTCTGCCAGCCTCTAAGCCCACCCTCTTGTCAGGTCCTCTTAGAATCCCAACATTTTGGGAGGCCACCAAGGCCCAGAGCAAGGAGTGGCTGAGCCTCGGCGCTGTCGGCCTCATCCCTGACCCTGGGTCTCCCAACCTCTGATGTCCCTGTCTTGGGAAACTGCCCTGAACTACCTTTTCCCGCCACCTGCCTTTCCCGCTGGCCTCCTGACTGCCCAACTTCCTTCCTGTCCCACATCTCCCTCGTCCTCTGATCGCTACTTACCACATGGGTCCAAATCTGGGCCTCAGTTTGCCGTACCTCAAATGGCATTCTGCTTGATCTTGAGTATCGCATGCCCCGTCTGAGAGCTCAGTTTTCCCAACCCATGCCAGACTGTGATCGAGCTCCTCTCCATCGACCAGGTTCAACAGGTGAGCAGATATGCCTTGCAGGGGACAGCGCAGGAGGAAACCTCTGCATCACTGTGTCCCTGCGGGCAGCAGCCTATGGGGTGAGGGTGCCAGATGGCATCATGGCAGCCTACCCCGTCACCACGCTGCAGTCCTCCGCCTCTCCCTCTCGTCTTCTGAGCCTCATAGATCCCCTCCTGCCGCTCAGCGTGCTCTCTAAGTGTGTCAGTGCCTATTCAGGTGAGGCCTACCCCTTCGGAGCAGCTTGGGGGACTGCCTCAGATACCCCAGTTTCTGGGTGACAGAACTGGGCCTAAAAAGAGAGACCAACTCAGCCCCCCTCCCATGCACTCCGCAGGTACAGAGACAGAGGACCCCTCTGACCCAGACCAGAAGGCACTGGGCATGATGGGGCTGGTGCGGAGAGACACAACCCTGCTCCTCAGAGACCTCCGCCTGGGGGCCTCCTCGTGGCTCCACTCCTTTCTGGAGCTAAGTGGACGAAAGTCCCCAAAGACCCCAGTGCCCACAGCAGGTGAGTAAATAGCCTGTGCCAAGGCAGAGAGCAGGAGACAGCAGAAGTCTCAGGGGAGGAAAGGGCCCAAGCCCTGGGAGACACTCTCCTGGCCGGTTCGATCCTAATCCCACAACAGTGCCTCAGTTTTCCACAGCAGACCACGTCCTGGAAATTCCCAGATATAAGGTTCTCCAGGTGGCCTCTCAGTCCCAGGAATTGCCTCAAAACCTTCCTGGGCCTTTAATCCCAGCACTCGGGAGGCAGAGGCAGGTGGATCTCTGTGAGTTCAAGGCCGGCCTGGTCTACAAAGTGAGCTCCAGGCCAGCTGGGACTAAAGGGAGACCCTGTCTCAAAAAGACTGAAAAAAAAAAAAAAGCAAACCTCCCCCGAGCTGGAGAGATAGCTTAGGAGACATATGCTTGTTGTGCAGGCATGAAAACCTAAGTTTGAACCCCAAGAAGCATAGAAAAACTGGGTATGGTGGCACGTACCCACAACCCCAGCACTGGTGGGATGGATACATGCAGAAACCAGTGAGCTGCAGGTTCAGTGAGAGACAAACTCAGAAGAGAAGGTCGAGGGCTGGCAAGTTGGCTCAGCAGGTACAAGTGCTGTACAGGCTGGACAACTGAGTTCAATCCCCAGAATACACATAAAGGTGGAAGAAAACCAACTACATAATAAAGTTGTCTTCTGACCGCCACACAGCCATTATTGCACATGTGCCCACACACATACCATACACATGCTCAATAATAATAAATGTAGGCCGGGTGTGGTGGCGCACGCCTTTAATCCTAGCACTCAGGAGGCAGAGGCAGGCGGATCTTTGTGAGTTCAAGGCCAGCCTGGTCTATAGAACGAGTTCCAGGATAGCTGGGGCTACAGGGAGACCCTGTCTTGAAAAGACCAAAATAATAATAATAATAATAATAATAATAATAATAATAATAAATGTGATCTAATTTTTAAATATAACACTAGGTATGACATGGTGCTACAAGCCTTTAATCTCAGCACTCAGGAGGGAGAGGCAGGCACATCTCCATGAGATTGAGGCCAGCCTGGTCTACATAGCTGGGGCTACAGGGAGACCCTGTCTCAAAAAGACCAAAAAAAAAAAAAAAGTAAAACTGAGAGACACGAAAGAGAGCACATCTATGTGTCAATAAGTCCAAGACCCCTGGGAAAGTAACACACGGGAGTCCTGTTAGCTGCCTGTCAACAGAGGCGTCTTTCAAGCCATGGGAGCTCATTCATACCCTTTTGTCACATGGTCATATAAAGCTGGCCGGGCATCCTGCCGGGGAGCCAAGAGACAGCTCCAACAGTGCATAGTGCCTGGTAATAAAACCTTAATGCCAGACTGGGGATGTAGCTCAGCTGCAGAGAGCCTGCCTCAGTCTACCCACTGTGAGGGACTGGGGGCATGGCACAGTGATAGACCCATTGCCTAGAATCCACCATGGGGGGGCTTGGAGTTAGCATGTGCAAGCCTCTGAGTCCATCCTCCACAACACACACACACACACACACACACACACACACACACACAGTAATGCTGATCTATGATGATCTCCCAAGGGGTAATAGTAATTAATCCTATATATCTTGTCTCACTGAGTTCTTAAAGTCTTGCAGCTTATGAGCTAAATACTATAGCTTCTTTACACTGCGGGGGGGGGGGAGTAGACACCCAGAAGTACTTTGACTTGCACACCCTGCCCTAGAAGATAGCCCCACCTCCAAGGTTACCTTGACTACCTCCACCACCCCCTGAGAACTGCAACCCTGGGGCTGGAGAGATGGCTCAGCGGTTAGGAGCGCCGACTGCTCTTGCAGAGGACCTGGGTTCTATTCCCAGCATCCACATGGCGGCTAAGAACCGTCTTTAACTCCAATTCCAGGGTAATCTGACTCTGTCTTCTGACCTCCGCGGCATTGCACGACACGGGTGCACCAACCTACATGCAGACAGTACACTCATACATATAAAAAATAATTAATTAAAAAGAACTGCACCCCGGGGCACAGGAACGCCCCACCCATCTGGGAGTGTCCTAGACCTCCACAAAGCCCCAGTCCTTCCCCTAACCTTGCCTATCTGTGATCTACACATCCTACTCAGCCAGGCTTATCTAGCCCCCAAAGCCTCTGACTTGGCCCCTCCCACAGAGCCTATGCGCAGGAGTGTGTCTGAGGCTGCCCTGGCTCAGGCCCAGGCCGACAGCGCTCTGAGCCCAGAATCCCTCAAGCGCCTGACCATAAAGGACGTCAAGAGCATCTCGGAGACGTCAGAGCGCGCCGAGCTGTCGCTGTCGGTGGGGACTCTCGGCCCCTCCACACCGCCCGACGTCAACTTCTTTCTTCCGCCTGAGGAGTCCCAGGAAGAGAGAGGGGCCAGGCATGAGATGAGCACCAAGGACAGAGGCCTGGGCGTGCTCGCCGCCTTTCCGGAGGGCTTCCACCCGCGGCGCTGCAGCCAGGGCGTGCTCCGCATGCCGCTCTACTCCTCGCCCATCGTCAAGAACCCCTTCATGTCGCCTCTGCTGGCTTCTGACAACATGCTGAAGACCCTGCCGCCGGTGCACCTCGTGGTGAGGACGGGCCCGGGAAGAACAGAGCCTGGGCGGGAGGAGGGCTGCGGGAGTCTGTCCTCATTGAACCTTTGCTGAGCCGGAGGCTGGGGCCAGGGGGAGGGAAAAGACGGGGCGGGCCACGGCTGGGGATCCGGGGGAAGCTCATTCCCTCCTCTTTCCCACGTCCCCCCACCGCCCACCCCCGGCCCCGCCCTCTGCAGGCGTGCGCTCTGGACCCCATGCTCGACGACTCCGTCATGTTAGCGCGGCGACTGCGAGACCTGGGCCAGCCCGTGACGCTGAACGTGGTGGAGGACCTGCCGCACGGCTTCCTGAGCCTGGCGGCGCTGTGCCGCGAGACCCGGCAGGCCGCGGAGCTGTGCGTGGAGCGCATCCGCCTCGTCCTCACTCCGCCCGCCGCGCCCGCGGCCCCGTCCCCCGCCCCTCCGGTGTGAGCCCGAGCTGGGAGATGGGACGGCGGGGGGCGACACTAAAGAACTCTTGCTCCTATCCACGCGGTCCTCGTGATGAGTGCGCTCCGGGACGGACTGCGGGGCCCCGCGAGGGGCTCTGGACCCATCCGGCCCCTCCGTGGGGCTGGGCGGGAGGGGGCGGGCTGTGCCTTACACCGGGACCGTAAGGGGGCGGGGCAGGGGCCGACAGCTGAGCCTGGGGGAGAGGGACGCACACACGCCGGTCGCCGAGACCGCCGGACCTGCACTCCACCACTGCCTTCTACTGCTGCTGCGACCGATCGCTGCCGGTCGGTTTTATCTTTTGTAAATAAAAGTATTTAATTAGTTTGGCCTTTTTCAAATGCGGTGGGGTGTTTGCCCAGCAGGGGGCAGCACAGGGTTCAAGCTGCTGAAAAAGGAAAGCCCAGGTCTGTGAATCAAGATTCTGGGAGGAAACTCTCCTTTTTTATTCCGAGACAGGGTCTCACTATGGAGCCCTGGCTGGTCCCGAACTCGCTATGTAGATCAGGCTGGGAACTCGCAGAGATCCACCTGCCTGGCTGAGGATCTCACAGAGAGCCACCTGCCCCTGACAATCCAAGTTCAGTGTCAAGAGGATGCTGGCTTCCAGTGCCTCCCCTTGAAGGCTTAACTCTCCTGGTCCAGCGGAACATATTCTCCTTACAATCCCAGCCCAAGTGTGTATGTGTCTGTGTGCGTGTGTGTGTGTGTGTGTGTGTGTGTGTGTGTGTTGTTCCAAAGGCACCAATGACCCACGGAACTAAAGCAAAGTAAGCCGGAAATCAAAAACTGTGCATCAAAACCACCTGGCATGCAAGTTCTGCCCACCCCGCGATCACTCTTCAAACCAGCTGGGGAGGTCTGGCCCCCTGTAGACCCCGGATTTAAAAAGAGAACCCAGGGCCTGCCCATCCTAGACTGAGAGGGTCTATGCAGTGGTGATCATAGGGGAGGGTTTCACGGAAGAGGTGACCTTGGCCTGGAAAACGGAGCACAAACTTGCTAGGCAGAGAAGCAGGCCACAGTTAGCAGCAATCAAGGTCTCCTCCATACCAGAAAATCCTCTGTAGAACGGGGCGTGGTCTGAGGGGCCTGCAGCAGTCCGCAAAAGCATGAAAGCCAGGCAGCTAGAGCTGGCGAGCAGCAGGGAACCCAGAAGTTCAGGGCACTGAAGGAACATCCCCAGGCTTTGGGGGATGGACAGAAAGGAGCAAGACTGTAGACAAAGGAGGGGGCTGGGGCAGAGGCCATGAGGACGGGGAGTGCAGAAAGGCAGAAGGGGCACCCCAGAGCCATCGGGAGGTTACATGAATCAGATTTATTCAACATAGAGATGGGGTTATGAGAGAGCATGCCTTTAATCCCAGCACTTGGGAAGCAGAGGCAGGGGACCTCTGTGAGTTCAAGCCCAGCCTGGTCTACATAGTGAGTTCCAAGCTAGCTGGGGCTACAGGGAGATGAGAGAGAGAGAGAGAGAGAGAGAGAGAGAGAGAGAGAGAGAGAGAGAGAACACAAGGGTTCAAGGATAACTCAGGCCTAGCCAGAGAACAAGCTGACAGTGAAGCTGTCTGTTCCGGTCCGGTACGGAATACTCAGAGCTGTTCCATGACACACTCCAGAACCTTCAGAAGGCTGGAGAGCAGTGTGGGGGCTCACTCTGGCTAAGATTATTCTGGAAAGAATGGGCAGGTGGGGTTTGAGGAAGGCCAAAAGGAAGCCCCAAAGCTCATGGTCCACAGTAAAGGAGTAGACCATGGGAGACCAGCACTGGAAGATTCTGAAGGTCATCTGTCAGATTCTGAAGGTCATCTGGAAAGGGAGGAAGCGAAGCAGAAGAGATGAGGATGTAAAGGAAGTTTCAGAAGGGAGGGAGTGGTCCATGACAGAGAAGGATCAAAATGTTATGCTCAGCCTCAGCCAAGAGTCTGTGACTTCACAAATCTCCACTAGAGCTGTGGGAGGTTGGCATCCAGTTCTAGTAGGCTGAAGAGGAAGAGGAAGATAAGGGATTGAGTCACTGGATATCACACATTTGTAGAAACTAAGGGGATGAGGGATAACTGATAGCAGCTTGACGGATTGGGGGTGGAGATGATGAAACAGGTTTGGGGTTCTTTTTTAATTTTTTTTATGTGTATGAGTGAATTTCCTGCATGTGTGTAAGTGCACCCATTTCATGCAATGCCCATGGAGGTCAGAAGAGGGCATTGGATCACCTGGAACTGGAATAACAGATAGTTGTTAGCCACCATGTGGGTGCTGGGAATCGAACCTGGGTCCTCTGCAAGAGCAGTCAGTGCTCTTAACTGCTAAGCCATCTCTCCAGGTTTTAATCATATCAGAAATGGAGAAAGAGAGACAGAAGATGTGGAAGCACAAGAAGGCAGTTTTCTAGAGGGAGAGTAGCCTGGGATGCCCACTTCATAGATGGGCAAAAACCTGTCATGAAAAGCCAGGCATGGTGGCTCATGCCTATAATCCCAGTACTTGAGAGGCTGAAGCAGAAAGATTGCCACCAGTTTGACGTCACCCAGGACTAGATAGCGAATAGTGAGTTCTATTATGTAGCCTAGGGTGGTTCCTAACTGTAGCCAAAGTGAATCTCTTATCTTAAGAAAACCTGGGCCATCTTGGCTGGGCTTGGTGGCACACACCTTTAGTCCTAGCACTTGGGAGGCAGACGCAGGCGGATCTTTGTGAGTTCAAGGCCAGCCTGGTCTACAGAGTGAGTTCCAGGACAGCTGGGGCTACAGGGAGACCCTGTCTCGAAAAGACAAAAAAAAAGAAAACCTGGACCAGGTGTGGTGGCAAATGCCTTTAATCCCAGCATTCGAGAGACAGAGGCAGGTGGATCTCTGAGATCAAGGCGAGCCTAGTCTACATAGTGAGTTCCAGGATAGCTGGGACTGCAGGGAGACCCCATCTCAAAAACACACAAAAAGATCTGGGATTTCCACAAAGATCCAGGGCCCTGCCCAGCCCCCTCCCCTCATCCTGCTCCTAGGACCCTTAGGGAATCCAAGATGGCCTCCCAAGAGGGTCAGGGCTCCGGGTCTGCACGCTCCTTTGTCCCACAGCCCATTAGCCACGTATTCTGTCTCTGTCTCCTGTCTCAGCCTTATCCCTGATCCCCACCCTCTTCTCCCGAGGTCTTGGTCAGAGCTCCCCCCTCCCTTCTCACCCCTCATGCCCCGTACCTGTCCTCCCATCTGACTCGGGCTCCCTCGAGGGCAGGGCCCACGTCTGATTCATCTTGGTCACCACTGTCACTCAGTACCAGGCCTGGCACACCAGAAGCCTCAGGAAATATTTGCTTAAGTAATGAGTGGGTGAGTGAGTGAACGCTGAGTGTCTGATCGTACGAGGAAATCGTGAGTGAATTAATGAAGGCAGGAGAGATGAATAAAGAGATGAGCCGAACAGGCAAGGAAGGAGGAAGAGATGCGTGCATTTCTGAGACGAGCATCCCTAGACTCAGTTTTTCCAATAAAGCAAGGATGAGCCCAGGCTATGCGCCCGCCATCCTCACCTCCCGCTGCAAGCCTCGCTGTTTCCTGTCCAGGCTACCTCCAGAATCCTAATACTGGTCATTCTAGAAAGGACTTACCCGGACCAACCAGCAGAACAGGTTTCCTCGTGAGCCCCTTCTCGGGCTTCTGCCTATCCCACCCCTATGAAGCAGATTCCCCATTGGCCGAGTGGCAGACCTGCTGGAGACTGACGTCTATGACAGCCTACCGCTAGACGACTTGGGCCGCAGCCCCACCTATTCAGGAAAGCTCCCCGAGTGACGTGGTGGGAAGCGAAGTGTCTGTTGGTTGGATGACAGCGACTGACAGAAATCATAGCTTATTCCAGAAGGATTCCAGATAGGGTGTGCCAGGCCCGCCTGACAGAGGATAGGGTTTCTGTTCTCTGGAACCTGGGATATTTCCTGGAAACTCCGCTTGTTTTCTTTTTTTTTTTTTCCTTCCAGTATTGAGGATTGAACCCATAGCCTTTTATCAACTAAGCAAGCGCTCTGACCACTGACCACTAAACTATACCCTCAACCCTTCTTTTATTTTCATTTTGAGACAGCATCTAAGTTATACTGGTTGGTCTTGAATTCATTATGTAGGCTAGGTTGGCCTGGAATTTGCCTCAACCTCCAGAGTGTTTGGGATTACAGATCTACACCATCATACTCAACTAAGGTTGGGTCTTCAGGCAGGAGCCTGATTCTGATCCTGAAGGAGCAAGGCACTTAGGACCCAAAGGAGGAAATTAAAGTCAGGAATTTTGTGTCTTTAGGACCAGGGAACTGGGAACTGCAAAGCTGGGGTCCAGGAATCTGAACCCCAGGATCCTGTGAGTCACTGGCCTGCCTGGGATGACAGATCTAGGGTTTGGGATTTTATAAGACTATTTATGGGAATGGAGACAAGCCTTGCCCCCAGGCAAGTTTTCTGAATAGGGAGGTGGGGAAAGGGAGCTCTGGCCTGGATGTGCACTTCAGTGTCCACCAAGGAAACCAGGGGCAGGGCTCAGCCTCACAAAAGAAACCTAGAAGGGGAGGAGACTGGAGACTGACAGACATAGAAACAAGGAGAAAAACAGATACCAATGGATAGATAAAAATAATAAAACAATAATAACAGCTCTCTTGTACTGAATTTACTGTGGCCTGAGTTCTGTGCTAAGCATTTTCTATAATCATTTCATGTTTTCCTCAACATAGTTCTAAGAGATTGGAGCATTGTTACTGTTGTTATTATTATTATCCCCATTTTACAAGGGAGAAAATTGAGGCCCAGTGCAAGAGAATCAAGATATAGATGTAGGGGAGGGCGGGGTAGATATGGGTGTGTAAGGAACACAGAACACCGATGAATTCAGAGATAAAACAGGCAAACAGGACAAGCCCAGAAAGAGAAGAAAGGGCAGGCAGTGAGCTAAAGGGGATAAGTAGACACAGGAGGGGGCGTGTGGAGAGCAGTTGCTGGAGACAAGGCCTCCAGCATTAAGTATTAAGGACTCAGTATTAAGGACTGAACATGGGGACTGTATTTCTTCCCTTGACTTGAAGACATCAGCCTGGTCCAAGCCTTCTTGCTTAGTATGGGTGTCGGGCCACGTTAGGGTCAAAAATAGTGATTAGGAGGAAGTAAATATGTCATTATCCCAGCAAGAGATAAAAATAAAATGATTCACTGGGGTGCCCCAGCCTGGGAGGGGCCTTTCCCTCACGGCCAAACTCTGTTCTTTAATCTGGATAGATCATTCCTCAGGGAGAACGGCCGTCCTGGGGCCAGAAGAGCTTTCTGCTAGGTCTTGATCTGCTTGGATCTGTCTATACTCCAGACCTTGAACAAATACCCTTTAGAAGTCCTGACACATTGCAGGGACTCCATAAATGCTTATGGAATAGATGAATAAACCAGTGTCCACATCTGACCCTGCAGCTCTTCCTCAGTCCCCACCTGCCATTTCCTTCTGTGTCGTCATCAGGTTTCTCAGCCTCTCCCCAGCTTCCTAGTCTCCTCCCACCTTCCCTTTCACCCCTGAACCCACCAATTCCACTGAGGTCATTTTGGAAGAAGTCAGCTTCCCAGGCTCCCCTGTGGGGACAAACACAAGGGGCCGAGAGAGGGGTCTTAAGACTCCAGATTCAGACGTACTCCCAGCACCGAAGTCAGCAGCACAGGATCACACCAAACACTAACACTCACATCCACGTGTGATCTTTCATTGGCATCCACTTATAACCTCCCACAAGCGTGGACATAAAGAGGCCCACAATCCCAGAATCACCTGCGCTGACAGAAATAGCCTCAACACAGGTGAAACAGATACCCCAGCTATGCAATTATATGGCTGGCCACCAATAAGCCACTGTGATCCAGTCCCCACAATTGATGGATCATGAGCAGGGGCTGTATCCAGAGCAACTAGCTGAACACATAATCATCGCATAAACACAATCATTAACATAAATGCAGTGCTTCCTACATGCTACATATGCAACTCTAAGCCTTTCACACGAATCAACTTGTTTAAACCGCTTAACAATGCTATTTGAAACGATCTATTCTACAGGTAGGAAAACCGAGGCGCAGAGAAGTTTGGCAACTTGCCCAAGGGCTGACAGCTAGTAAGAGGCAATCAGAGCCTTTCTGCTGGGTTCATACTGGCTGCTACCAAGATGGGCAAGTTCATGAAAACTGGAAAAGTGGGGCTGGTCCCAGATGGACGTTACTCCAGATGCAAAGCCGCCATCATCGTAAGGAACGTTGATGATGGCACTTCAGACCGACCCTTTAGCCATGGCTTAGTGACTGGAATTGGCTCTTATCCCCACCAAGTGACAGCCGCCATGGGCAAGAAGATCACCAAGAGGTCAAAGATCAAATCTTTCATGAAAGTTTACAACTACCATCACTTCATGCCCACCAGGTACTCTGTGGACATCCCCTTGGACAAAACTGTCATCAACAAAGATGTCTTCAGAGACGCAGCTCTGAAACACAAGGTCAGAGGTGAGGCCAAGATCAAGTGTGACGAATGATATAAGCTGTGCGAGAACAATCTGGTTCTTCCAGAAGTTTTGGTTTTAGCGTAGTTTTGTTTCTATCATTAAAAATGAAAGAAGACAAAAAGGAGAAGAGGTACAGAATCAGTAAGATGGCTCTGCTGCCTCGCCTGATGACCTGAGTTCCATCCCTGGAACCCACGTGGCAGAAAGAACCTCCACATGCAAGTGTGGCACACACATGCCCCTACACCAGCAAATAAACAAATAAATGTAATATAAGTAAAATAAAGAGCCAATCAGGCTGTGAGCCCAGGTTGCCTGGGTCAAAAGCCTATCACCTAGGGGCTGGAGAGATGGCTCAGCAGGTAAGAGCACTTGCTGTTCTTGCAGAGGACCCAGGATGGATTCCCAGCACCTACATGCTGTTTAACAACCACCTGTAACTCCAATTCCAGGAGATCCAACACTCTCTTAGGGCCTGAATGAGCATCAGACATGCACATTACCTACATGGAATCCAAACACTCATACACATGAAATAAAAACAGATAAATCTTTTTTCAAAAGAAGAGTCATCAGGTATGGTGGTGCATGCCTAAACCCCAGCATGCAGGAGGCAGAGGCAGGCAGATCTCTGAGAGATTGAGGCCAGCCTGGTCTACATAGCAATTCTAGTGCAGCTAGGGCTACAGGGAGACATTGTCTCAAAAAAATAGTCAATCACCTAAAGTTATATCCGAGTAAATAATTTCTTCTTTCATCTGGTCACAGTTACAGAGCCACATTTTAACAGTACATTCCTAAACACAAATACACACTGTATAGAATCACATATATGAAATAAGACTCACAAATAGAGACATGCCAATGTCATACAAGGTCACAGAAGCAATGTAAAAAAAGATGCAGCATAGCCGGGCACATTGGCACATGCCTGTGATCCCAGCACCAAAGCAGGACAATCAAAAGTTCAAGATCAGCCTGGGCTACACAGGGAGTTCCAGGTCTTCCTATACTATATGGTTCCTAAAACACTTGGGGCTGGAGAGAAGGGTCAGCAGTTAAGAGCACTGACTATTCTTGCAGAGGACCCGGGTTCAATTCCCAGCACCCTCATGGCGGCTAAGAACCATCTTTAACTCCAATTCCAGGGGAATCCGACACCCTCTGATCACAGCATTGCACGACAAGGGCGCACCTACCTACATACAGGCAGTACACTCATACACATAAGAAGTAAAAAAAGAAAAACACCTATTTATACCCACCCCCCAATAGACAAGGAGCAGACAGACCAAAGAAAGATTCTATCAAGTCCAAGTCCAACTTGACAAAATTAATGAGTTTATTGGGCTTATTTACCAGAGCTTAAGTCTCTCTCAGCATCTACACCATCAAAAGGCCCCACCTTCAATCAATTTTCCTCTGTTTAAAAATATATTTATCAGCTGGGTGTGGTGGTGCACGCCTTTAGTCCTAGCACTTGGGAGGCAGAGGCAGGTGGATCTTTGTGAGTTNCAAGGAATCTTTCTCACACTCAGGTTCAGAATTTGGTAAAACAATGAAAGAAAAATATACTTCTCCATGTTCTAAGACAGAGACCATCAGTTGAGTATGGTAGTGGAAGCCAAGTGGCTGAGTGAGGGAGAAAGCTCCTGGACTAATCAATGAAAGGCAGCTAAGAACTTAAAAAGAATGGCACACATTTTCTTTTTTTTTTAATTTTTTTTTTATTTTATTTATTTCGGTATGTGTATCAATGTACTGTCTGCATGCAGGTTTGTGCACCCGTGTCGTGCAATGCCGCGGAGGTCAGAAGCGGGCCTCGGATTCCCCTGGAACTGGAGTTCTCCTGGAATTGGAGTTTCAGACGGTTCTCAGCCGCCATGTGGGTGCTGGGGATCGAACCCGGGTCCTCTGTAAGAGCGGTCGGCGCTCTTAACCGCTAGGCCATCTCTCCAGCCCTTATTTTATGTGTATAAGTGTATTGCCTTCATGTGAGTGCATCCATGTTCTGCAATGCCCACAAGTCAGAAGAGGACATCGGAAATCCTGGAACTGTATTTACAGAGGGTGTTAGCCACCATGTGGGTGCTGGGAACTGAACCCAGGTCCTCTGCAAGAGCAGCCAGTGCTCTTAACCACTGAGCCATCTCTCTAGCTGTGCTTTCCCTGTTATATACTTCAGTACATCTAAGACTAGTATAGCTGGGGCAGGAGGGAATGGTGGCTGGAATCTCAGCGGAGGGTCATGGGAGGATCTTATGAAGGTCTTGGGGCCTCTTCTCCTCCTTTCTAGAGGGGATGTTAACAGTCCTGTTGCCCTGGGCCTAGCTACCTACTGCTATGTCATTGACATGACTGCCTGCGATGGTACCATTATGTCAAGCCTCAAAGAAGGCTCTGTGAGATGGCTTTGTGGGTAAAGACAAGTTATTCCAAATAGCCTGGAGACCTGAGTTTAATCCTCAGAAACCAACTCCACCAAGTTGTCTTCTCAATTCCACGTATACACTATAGTGGAGGTCGGAGCACTGGTGGGAATAGGTTTGATCTTTCTACCACGTGGGCTCTGGAGACTGAACTCGGATGTTGCTAGGTTTGGCAGAAAGCACCTTTACCTACTGACCCATTTCAGTGGCCCCCAAATAATAAATTTGGAAAAAGAAATAGTTTACACTACAATCGTGCAATAGTGATACCGTGTCTCAGAAAAATTTAAAAAAAGCCATATGTAATGGCACAGGCATATAATTCCATGATTAAAGCAGGAGGATTACTGAGGGTTTGAGGCCAGCCTGTACTACATTGTGAAACTCCATGGAAAAGATGTTTTTTTTTCCTTTTTTAGGTGAGGAGAGGGAGTTTGTTTCATGCTAGTGCCTAGCCCACTAGTGTGGGCTGAACCCTGGCGATCATTCCATAATGGAGTCAGCCAGAAAAGAATTTTTAAAATGTAGCATGACAATCCCCAGTCAGATAACCACACAGAGACACAACACACCCAAACCAGGCAGAGCGACACGCCCCAAGCTCCCAGAGTCCCTTCTCTTCTGTTGGGCTGGTCCTCAAGGAAACAGTAGGCTTGAGATGGAAGGGGGGAGCCCCCACTTGTCCGCTCTGCCAGACTCGTTCCACCGGGGCTGTGGATGGCACAACCCATCATGCTTGTGAAACCCATGTTGGGCAACTGGGCTCAAATGTGTATTCCTGGATTCTGGGGTGACAGGAGCTGGAAGCCCAGACTCCTGTGTGCTGGGGGAGCAGGGCACTGAGTAGTGTCCCCATACCTTCTCTGGAAGAGGAGGAGGGGACTGGGACCTGGACACCTCATTCTGGGAATGCAGGGCCATAAGTCCGGAGTTGTGTGTCTTTGAAGGTTGAGCTCCAGCCTGGCATGGAGGTGCACATGTAATCCCAGGACTTGGGAGGCAGAGAGGCAGATGGATCTCTGTGAATTTGAGGCCACTATGCATTACACTGTTCCAGACCAAACAGTGCTACACAGTGAGACTTTGTCTCAAAAACACAAAAACAAACAAACAAAAAAAGAAAAACTACAATTTTGGCAAATAAAACTATAGGAAGCTGCTGGCCATGGTAGTGCACAGCTTTAATCCCAGCACTCAGGAGGCAGAGGCAGGCAGATCTCTGTGAGTTCAAGGCCAGTCTGGTCTACATAGTGAGTTTCAGGATAGCTGGGGCGACAGGAAGACCCTGTCTCAATATAACCAAAAAGAAAAGAAAATTCAAGAAGCTCAGTACAAGGGCTAGAGAGATGGCTCAGTAGTTAAGAGCACTGGCTGGGGGCTAGAGAGATAGCCTAGCGGTTAAGAGCGCCGACTGCTCTTGCAGAGGACCCGGGTTCGATCCTCAGCACCCACATGGCGGCTGAGAACCATCTGTAACTCCAATTCCAGGAGAACTCCAGTTCCAGGGGAATCCAAGAACCTCTTCTGACCTCCACGGCATTGCACGACACGGGTGCACAAACCTACATGCAGACAGTACATTCACACACATACAAAAATAAATAAAATTAAAAAAAAACTTAGAAAAGAAAAGAGCACTGGCTGCTCTTGCAGAGGACCAGGGTTCAAATCCCAGCATCCGCAAGGCAGCTAACCACCATCCTTAACTCCAATTCCAGAGAACTCGACAGCTTCTTCTGGCCTCTCTGGTACTGCATAACACAGTTGCAGTTACATACACGCAGGCAATTATGTTCATAAAAAATGGAAATAATACCCACTGGGGCTACAGGGAGACCTTGTCTCAAAAAAAGACCAAAATAAAATAAAACAAAATAAAAATTAAAAAAAAAAGAAGCTCAGTACAATCTGAATTTCAGATAACCAACAAAAGATCTTTTAGTATAAGTATACTCCAAATAGTATATGGAACCTAGAAACACTAAAACATTTATTATTTGTCTCAAATTCCAATTGAATCCAGGTGTGGTGGTGCATAATTCCAGCTTAAGCCAAGGCAGGAAGATCACAAGTTCAAGGTCAGCTAAGGCTGCATTTTGAGACATTGTCTCAAGACAGAAAGAAGGATGTGTGCACACACTGGATGGATAGATGGACCGATAGATGATAGATAGATAGATAGATAGATAGATAGATAGATAGATAGATAGATAGATAGAGATAGAGATAGATAATAGATACATAGATGATAGATTAACTTTTAAAAAATTGAACAAGGCACTATTTATTTATTTATGTTTTTTTGAGACAGGTTCTCCCTGTAGCCCCGGCTGTCCTGGAACTCGCTCTGTAGACCAGGCTGGTCTTGAACTCACAAAGATCTGCCTGCCTCTGCCTCCCGAGTGCTAGGATTAAAGGCGTGCGCCACTACGCCCAGCGGCACTGTATATTTAATCTGTCTGCCATTTGAAAGGGTTGAAGCCAAGTACCCAGGTGCGGAGCCCAGACCTCATCTCTTCTTGCTCCTGATCTCCTCTCCCCTTAAGCTCCCTCACAGCCCCAATTCCCTCACCTGCTTGAGTAGCTGTTTCTAACTGAGAACTCCTGGCTGTGTCAAGAAAAGAAACTTGAGAACCACTCAGTCATCCTAGGAGTCTGGGGTCCTCAGATGCACCTGACCCTGAGGCGCTTGCAGCCTACGATCTCTGTAGAGATGTGGGGAAGGGCTGCCTCCCAGGGCAGGCCTGGAGGGGGAGAAAGCCTGCAATAGGAGACCAAGACCCCAGGACATAGTGACACGGAGCCTGGGACAAGAAATGGGGACACAGACCCAGAGGTTCACAAATGGGTTCAAAAAGATGAGGAAAGAGTTAGAAGTGGAGCCAAATGTATGCACAAGACTCATCTTACTGCAGAGATACATGCACGGCCGTGTTTATTACAGCTCTCTTCACAATAGCAAGGAGCTGGAACCAACCCAAATGCCCCTCAACTGACGAGTAGAGAAAATGTGGTACATCTACACAACGGAGTTCTATGCAGCGGTAAAGAAAGATGACATCATGAAATTTGCAGGTAAATGTTTGGAACTGGAAGATATTATGTTAAGTGAAGTAACACATTCCCGGAAAAACAAATGATGAATGGTATCCCTCATCTGTGGATGCTAGTGCCAATTACCTAGTTGTAAGTATTTCTTGTGCACGGCCCCTTGAGCCTATGTCCAAGTAGCTGGGAGTGATGCATATTGGAAACAACAACAGAAAGGACTGCATCAAAGAACTGACTGGAACTTCTGCTCAAAACAGTCAACTTCCACATGAAGAATTTTGAGAAAGACTGAGAAAGAGATGAAAAGCATGTTTGGCAGAATGCATGAGCTCTGGTGGGGTGGGGGGATAGGGTGGGGGACATGGGTCTAGATTTAAAATATATATATACATATATAAAATTTAAAAAATAAGCATAAAAAAGCTGAAGTTTAGCCAGGCATGGTAGTGCATNTGGCTGGAATCTCAGCGGAGGGTCATGGGAGGATCTTATGAAGGTCTTGGGGCCTCTTCTCCTCCTTTCTAGAGGGGATGTTAACAGTCCTGTTGCCCTGGGCCTAGCTACCTACTGCTATGTCATTGACATGACTGCCTGCGATGGTACCATTATGTCAAGCCTCAAAGAAGGCTCTGTGAGATGGCTTTGTGGGTAAAAGCAGTTATTCCCAAATAGCCTGAGAAGACTGAGTTTTAATCCTCAGAAACCAATTCCACCAGTGTCTTTCTCTAGTTCCAGTATTACTATCTATAGTGGAGGTCGGGCACTGGTGGGAATAGGTTTGTTTTTCTACACGTGGGTTCTCTGGAGACTGAACTCGGATGTTGCTCAGGTTTGGGCAGAAGCACCTTTACCTACCGACCATTCTCAGTGCCCCCAAACCAATAGATAATTTGGAAAAAGAAAAGTTTCATACAATCGTGCAATAGTGATACCGTGGTCTCAGAAAAAATTTAAAAAAAGCCATATGTAATGGCACAGGCATATAATTCCATGATTAAAGCAGGAGGATACTTGAGGGTTTGAGGCCAGCCTGTACTACATTGTGAAACTCCATGGAAAAGATGTTTTTTTTCCTTTTTAGTGAGGAGAGGGAGTTTGTTTCATGCTAGTGCCTAGCCCACTAGTGTGGGCTGAACCCCTGGCGTCATTCCATAATGGAGTCAGCCAGAAAAGAATTTTTAAAATGTCAGCATGAACATCCCCAGTCATGATAACACACAGCGGACACAACACACCCAAACTCTAGGAGAGCGACACGCCCCAAGGCTCCCAAGAATCCTGTCTCTTTGTGGGCTGTGGGTCGGCGGGTCGGGAGTGGGAAACATAGGCTTGAGATGGAAGGGGGGAGCCCCCACTTGTCCGCTCTGCCAGACTCGTTCCACCGGGGCTGTGGATGGCACAACCCATCATGCTTGTGAAACCCATGTTGGGCAACTGGGCTCAAATGTGTATTCCTGGATTCTGGGGTGACAGGAGCTGGAAGCCCAGACTCCTGTGTGCTGGGGGAGCAGGGCACTGAGTAGTGTCCCCATACCTTCTCTGGAAGAGGAGGGAGGGGACTGGGACTGGACACCTCATTTCTGGGAATGCGGGCCATAAGTCCGGGGAGTTGTGTGTCTTTGACGGTTGAAGCTCCACCTGGCATGGACGTGACACTATGTAATCCCAGGATTGGGAGGCAGAGAGGCAGATGGATCTACTGTGAATTTGAGGCCACTATGCATTACACTGTTCCAGACCAAACAGTGCAACACAGTGAACGACTTTGTCTCAAAAACACAAAACAAACAACACAAAAAAGATAAAAACTACCAATTTTGAAATAAAACTATAGGAAGCTGCTGTGCCAGGTAGTGCAAGACTTTAATCCCAGCCTCAGGAGGCAGAGGCAGGCAGTACTACTGTGGTTAAGGCCATCTGGTCTACATAGGAGGTTTCAAGGATAGCATGGGGCGACAGGAAGTACCCCTTGTCTCAATAGTAACCAAAATAGAAAGAAAATTCAAAAGCTCAGTCATGGGCGAGAGATGGTCAGTAGTTAAGAGCAAACTGGCTGGGGGGGGGGGGGGGGCTAGAGAGATAGGCCTAGCGGTTAAGAGCGCCGACTGCTCTTAGCAGAGGAACCTCCGGGTTCGATCTGCAGCACCCACATAGCGGCTGAGAACCATCTTAAACTCCAATTTCAGGAGAACTCCAGTTCCTGAATCCAAGATCCTCTTCTGACTCCACGGCATTGCACGCACGGGTGCACCAAACCTACATGCAGACAGTACATTCCCACGACACTACCAAAAATAAATAAAATTAAAAAAAACTTATAAGAAAGAAAAGAGCACCTGGGCTCTTGCGAGAGCCCAGGGTTCAATTCCCCGCACCCAAGGCAAGCTAAACCACCATCCTTAACTCCAATTCCAGAGAACTCGACGCTTCTTCTGGCCTCTTGGTAACTGCATAACAAGTTGCAGTTAAATCAGATGAGCGACAACCCGCAGGGCAATTATGTTCATTGCGAAAAAAATGTGAAAATAGATACCATCCCGTGGGGTACAAGGGAGACTTGTCTCAAAAAAAGACCAAATATAAAAAAAAAATATAAAATTAAAAAAAAAGAAGAAGTCAGTACAAATCTGAATTTCAGATAACCAACAAAAGATCTTTTAGTATAAGTATACTCCAAATAGTATATGGAACCTAGAAACACTAAAACATTTATTATTTGTCTCAAATTCCAATTGAATCCAGGTGTGGTGGTGCAAATTAGTTAAGCCCAACTCAGGCAGACAGCTGAAGTCACCTTAGTTTTTTTCCCAAGGTAGCTAAGGCTGCATTTGAGACATTGTCTCAAGACATAAAGAAGGGATGTTGCACACACTGGAATGGATTGATGCCGAACCGAAATAATGATAGATAATAGATAGTCGATAGATAGATAGATAGCTGAAGATATGATAGTAGCAGAGGAGAAGAAATACGATACATAGATGAGATAATAGATGACTAGATCACTTAAACAATAACAAAAAATATTTATTTATTTATGTTTTGGTCTTTTAAGACAGGTTTCTCCCTGTAGCCCGGCTGGTCCGGAACGCGCTCTGTAGACAGGGCTGGTGTCTTGAACTCACAAGATTGCCTGACCTCTGCCTCCCGAATGCTAGGATTAAAGGCGTGCGCACTACGCCCAGCGCACTGTATAGTTTAAGCGTCTTGCCTGTTAAAGGGTTGAAGAAACAAGTACCCAAGGTGGTGAGCCTCAGAACCTCATCTCTTCTTGCTCCTGATCTCCTCTCCCCTTAAGCTCCCTCACAGCCCCAATTCCCTCACCTGCTTGAGTAGCTGTTTCTAACTGAGAACTCCTGGCTGTGTCAAGAAAAGAAACTTGAGAACCACTCAGTCATCCTAGGAGTCTGGGGTCCTCAGATGCACCTGACCCTGAGGCGCTTGCAGCCTACGATCTCTGTAGAGATGTGGGGAAGGGCTGCCTCCCAGGGCAGGCCTGGAGGGGGAGAAAGCCTGCAATAGGAGACCAAGACCCCAGGACATAGTGACACGGAGCCTGGGACAAGAAATGGGGACACAGACCCAGAGGTTCACAAATGGGTTCAAAAAGATGAGGAAAAGAGTAGAAGTGAGCCAAATGTATGGCACAAGACGCATCTTAACTGCAGAGATACATGCACGCCCGTTGTTTATACAGCTCTCTTCACAATAGCAAGGAGCTGGAACCAACCCAAATGCCCCTCAACTACGAGTGAGAAAAGTGGGTACATCTGACACAACGGAGTTCTATGAAGCGGTAAAGAAAGAATGACATCATGAATTTTGCAGTGAATGTTGAGAACTGGAAGATAGTTATGTTGATGAAGTAACAACATGTCCCGGAAAACAAATTGCAATGGTTTACCCCATCTGTGGATGCTAGTGCCTCAAATTACCTAGTGTAAGTATTTCTTGTGCACGCCCCTTGAGCTTTGTCCACAGATAGCTGGGAGTGATGCATATTGGAAACAACAACAGAAAGGACTGCATCAAAGAACTGACTGGGAAAACTTCTGGCTCAAAACAGTCAAAACTTCCACAGGAAGAATTTGAGAAGATGAAAAAGAGATGAAAAGTCAGTTGGCAGAATGTCAGTGAGCCTGGTGGGGTGGGTGGGGTAGGGGGGGATACGGGTATAGAGTTGATAAGCTCGATTATTAGAGACGGAATGCATGAGCTCTGGTGGGGTGGGTGGGGTAGGGTGGGGGACACGGGTCTAGATTTGATTAGCCTATATTATATACTGAATAAAATCCTGTCTCAAAACTACCATCTCAAAACTAAATAAGTAAAAATAAAAAGGATTTGGGCATGGTGGCACATGCCTTTAATCCTAGCACTTGGGAGAAAGAGGCAGGCAGATCTCTGTGAGTTCAAGGTCAGCCTGGACTACATAGGGAGTTCCAGGCCAGCTGGAACTACAGGGAGACCCTGTCTCAATGAGACCAAATAAATAAGTAATAAATAAATGGAAGGAAGGAAGGAAGGAAGGAAGGAAGGAAGGAAGGAAGGAAGGAAACGCATTTGGTAGAGTGCTTGCCTAGCATGCACAAGGCCCTGGATTTGATCCACAGTATCACAAAAAGTGGACTTGGTCATGCATATAATCTCAGTGCTTGGGCAGTGAGGGCAAGCTGATCAGAGTTCAAGGTCATCCTTAGCTGCATAGTGAGTTAGAGGCCTGCCTAAAAATACATGAGCTCCTGTCTCAAAGAAAAGAAAAGAAAAGAAAAGAAAAGAAAAGAAAAGAAAAGAAAAGAAAAGAAAAGAAAAGGAGAGAAGGAAGGGAAGGAGATGGGGGCAGGGAGGGAGGGAAAGAGGGAAGGAAGGAAGGAAAGAATAAATTCAGAGTTGCCAAGACAAATATGCAGAGATGGAGAAGCAGGGACCCTAGAACGAAGTGGGAAACGACCACCAAATATGCAGATGCCCAGGCCAACTGACAGATAGGCTCGAGCAAACTGATGAGCGCTGCCGTAGTTCTGGGGACAAAGAGCCATCTGGGTGGTGCCAGGAGACAAAGGCTTGGGTCCTCGGGTTGGGCGTGTGGGGAAAGCTGTGATCACTGGCCAGGCCAGCAGGCAATCCACCTGCCACCCATCACCTCACGTCTATACACTGCGGTGTGATGACACCACCTTCTCTAGAGGTGACACCCCAATATTCTGGTGCCTCCTATATTTTGGGGGTGACACCCATGGTAGGAACCCCACCCAGCTCTAATGCCTCTTCCCCACTGAGTCACCTCCAACCCCGTCAGGCTCGTTGAGGGAAAACTTTGGTGAATCAGGTATCCAGTCCCTAGTTCCTTCCCACTGAAGCCCAGCACTTTAGAACCTTGGATCCAGTCACCTAGCTAGGAAAGCAGGCCTAGACCAAAGACCCCAGATCCAGATCCTGCTCCTTTAGACTAGGGCTAGGGCTTGATTCTGCTCCCTCAGAACCAGGGCTCCAAACCCCCAGCCCGCCTCTCTCAGACTCTGGGTCCGGACTCAGCCCTCCTCCCTAAGACCCAAAGGTCCAGACCCCGACCTCCTCCATCAGTTCTGGGGTCCAGGTTTGAGCCCTCCTCCCTCAGGCCTATGTTCCAGGCCACCCCCCCACTACCCCTGCTCTAACAGCACTGTGACTGTGACCAGGGCCATGCCTACCCTCCCTCCGTTCTTTTCAGTCCCCAGCTTTCTCCCTTCTCATTTGGAGTTGGATAAGGTGTGGTTATTTACTTTGGTCCCCACAGGAATCACTCCCCAAAGCACACTGCCCCTCACTGCGTCTCCTGGCCTTAAATAGGAGAACAGTGTCCCCTCCTTGCCCCTTGACATGACCAAATCACACGGCAAGATGAGAAAGCAAGTCCCGTGTTCCACTGTGCACCTCAGCACAGGCCTTCATCTCCCACGGCCTCCCTCTTCCTCTCTTCCTTACCCCTCAGCCACTCCTGCCCCCCGCCCAGTCCATGTGTGCCCTCTCATCTCCAAATCCTTATTTCATTTATTATTTCTCCCTGGATCTATCTTGCACTCCTGTCTCTCAGCGTCTCTTTCTTTGGGGCTCTGTCTCTCTGAATCTTCTCTCTCTCTCTCTCTCTCTCTCTCTCTCTCTTTCTCCACATCCTTGCCTCCCTTCTGTCTCTGTCCCCCGCTGCCTCCCCATCTCCATCTCCTTTCTTTTGATCTCTGCTTCCCCCAAACATCCCATCCCCAACTCTCTCTCTCTTCTCTCTCTCTCTCTCTCTCTCTCTCTCTCTCTCTCTCCACTCTTGTTTTTATCACTGCCCCAGCTCTTCAGTCCTGAAAGGTGATGAAGAAGGGGAAGTAGAGGTGGGAAATGAAGAGGGAGGGTGGAAAATCCCTGTGGAAAGCAAGAGGGTCAGCCGGACTGGCTAGGTTCCCTAGGCATCTAAGGAGAGGGATGGGGAGGCCGCGCGGGGTGACAGAGACAGAAGGGAGGAAAGGATGTGGAGATAAGAGAGAGAGAGAGAGAGAGAGAGAGAGAGAGAGATCTCAGAGAGAAAGAGCACCAAAGAAAAGGAGACGCTGGAGGGGACCAGGAGGCAAAGATTAGATCCAGGAGAAAATAATAAATGAATAAGGATTGGAATGAGAGGGCACACATGGACTGGGCGGGGGGCAGGAGTGGCTGAGGGGTAAGGAAGAGAGGAAGAGGGAGGACGTGGAGATGAAAAGGACTGTGCTGAGGTGCACAGTGGAACACGGGACTTGCTTTCTCATCTTGCCGTGTGATTTGGTCATGTCAAGGGGCAAGGAGGGGACACTGTTCTCCTATTTAAGGCCAGGAGACGCAGTGAGGGGCAGTGTGCTTTGGGGAGTGATTCCTGTGGGGACCAAAGTAAATAACCACACCTTATCCAACTCCAAATGAGAAGGGAGAAAGCTGGGGACTGAAAAGAACGGAGGGAGGGTAGGCATGGCCCTGGTCACAGTCACAGTGCTGTTAGAGCAGGGGTAGTGGGGGGGTGGCCTGGAACATAGGCCTGAGGGAGGAGGGCTCAAACCTGGACCCCAGAACTGATGGAGGAGGTCGGGGTCTGGACCTTTGGGTCTTAGGGAGGAGGGCTGAGTCCGGACCCAGAGTCTGAGAGAGGCGGGCTGGGGGTTTGGAGCCCTGGTTCTGAGGGAGCAGAATCAAGCCCTAGCCCTAGTCTAAAGGAGCAGGATCTGGATCTGGGGTCTTTGGTCTAGGCCTGCTTTCCTAGCTAGGTGACTGGATCCAAGGTTCTTAAGTGCTGGGCTTCAGTGGGAAGGAACTAGGGACTGGATACCTGATTCACCAAAGTTTTCCCTCAACGAGCCTGACGGGGTTGGAGGTGACTCAGTGGGGAAGAGGCATTAGAGCTGGGTGGGGTTCCTACCATGGGTGTCACCCCCAAAATATAGGAGGCACCAGAATATTGGGGTGTCACCTCTAGAGAAGGTGGTGTCATCACACCGCAGTGTATAGACGTGAGGTGATGGGTGGCAGGTGGATTGCCTGCTGGCCTGGCCAGTGATCACAGCTTTCCCCACGCCCCAACCCGAGGACCCAAGACTTTGTCTCCTGGCACCACCCAGATGGCTTTTGTACCCAGAACTAGGCAGACGCTCATCGTTTGATCGAGCCTATCTGTCAGTTGGCCTGGGCATCTGCATATTTGGTGGTCGTTCTCCCCTTCGTTCTAGGGTCACCTGCTTCTCATCTCTGCATATTTGTCTTGGCAAATCTGAATTTATTCTTTCGTTCCTTACTCTCCCCCTTTTCCCTCCTCCCTGATTCCCATTCTATTCCTTTTTTCTTTTTTTTCTTCTTTCTTTACTTTTCTTTTCTTTTCTTTTCTTTTCTTTTCTTTTCTCTTTTCTTTGAGACAGGGCTCATGTATTTTTAGGCAGGCCTCTAACTCACTATGCAGCCAAGAATAACCTTGAACCTCTGATCAGTTGCCCTCACTGCCCAAGCACTGAGATTATATGCATGACCAAGTCCACTTTTTGTGATACTGTGGATCAAATCAGGCCTTGTGCATTGTAGGCAAGCACTCTACCAAAATTGCTGTTTCCTTTCCTTCCTTCCTTCTTCCTTCCTTCCTTCATTCCTTCCTTCATTTATTTAATTAATTAAAAAAAAAAAAAATTGAGACAGGGGTCTCCCTGTAGTCCAGCTGGCCTGGGACTCCTATTTAGTCAAGGCTGACCTTGAACTCACAGAGATCTGCCTGACTCTTCTCCCAAGTGCTAGGAATTAAAGGCATGTGCCACCATGGCCAAAAAAAATTCCTTTTTTTATTTTTACTTATTTAGTTTTGAGATGGTAGTTTTGAGACAGGATTTTATTTAAGTATATATAATATAGCTAATCAAATCTAGGAACCCGTGTCCCCCACCCCTCAACCCCACCCACCCCACCAGAGCTATGCATTTGCCAAAACATGTTTTTCATCTCTTTATCAGTCTTTACTAAAATTCTTCATGTGGAAGTTGACTGTTTTGAGCAGAAGTTCAGTTTCCGTCAGTTCTTTGATGCAGTCCTGTCTGTTGTTTTTCCAATATGCATCACTCCCAACTGCTTTGTCACTCCCAACTGCTTTGGGGCCGTGCACAAGAAATATTACAACTGGGTACATTGGCACTTAGCATCCACAGATTGAGGAGGATACCATTCATCATTTGTTTTCCGTGGGATGTGTACTTCATTAACATAATATCTTCCAGTTCCCAAACATTTACTGCAAATTTCATGATGTCTCTTTCTTTACCGCTGCATAGAACTCCGTTGTGTAGATGTACCACATTTTCTCTACTCGTCAGTTGAGGGCATTTGGGTTTGGTCCAGCTCCTTGCTATTCGTGAAGAGAGCTGTTAATAAACATGGCTGTGCATATCTCTGCAGTACTAGCGTATTGTGCATACATTTGGCTCCACTTCTAACTCTTTCCTCATCTTTTTGAACCCATTTGTGAACCTCTGGGTCTGTGTCCCCATTTCTTGTCCCAGGCTCCGTGTCACTATGTCCTGGGGTCTTGGTCTCCTATTGCAGGCTTTCTCCCCCTCCAGGCCTGCCCTGGGAGGCAGCCCTTCCCCACATCTCTACAGAGATCGTAGGCTGCAAGCGCCTCAGGGTCAGGTGCATCTGAGGACCCCAGACTCCTAGGATGACTGAGTGGTTCTCAAGTTTCTTTTCTTGACACAGCCAGGAGTTCTCAGTTAGAAACAGCTACTCAAGCAGGTGAGGGAATTGGGGCTGTGAGGGAGCTTAAGGGGATAGGGGGGGGGGGGGGCGGGGGGGTGGGGGGGGGGGGAAGATCAGGAGCCAGAAGAGATGAGGGTCTGGGTCTCCCGCACGCTGGGTACTTTGCTTCCAACCTCCTTTTCAAATGGCAGACAGATTAAATATACAGTGCCGCTGGGCGTAGGGCGCACGCCTTTAATCCTAGCATATGTGGGTGCAGAGGCAGGCATGATCTTTTAGTGAGTTCAAGACCCCAGGCCTCGTCTACAGAGTGATGTTCCAAGGACCGCGGGGCTACAGGGAGACCCTGTCTCAAAAAAACATAACAAATTAAATAGTGACTTGTTCAATTTTTAAAAGTAATCTATCACGTGATCTATTATCTATCTCTATCTCTTATCTATCTATCTATCTTATATATCTATCTATCTATCTGATCAACTCTATCGTCCATCTATCCATCCAGGTGTGCACACATCCCTTCTTCATGTTCTTGAGACAATGTCTTCAAATGCCGCCTTAGATGACCTTTAACTTTTGATCTTCCTGCCTTGGCTTAAGCTGGAATTATGCACCACCACACCTGGATTCAATTGGAATTTGAGACAAATAATAAATGTTTTAGTGTTTCTAGGTTCCATATACTATTTGGAGTATACTTATACTAAAAGATCTTTTGTTGGTTATCTGAAATTCAGATTGTTACGAGCTTCTTTTTTTTTAATTTTTATTTGTTTATTTTTATTTTGGTCTTTTTTTGAGACACGGTCTCCCTGTACCCCAGCTGGGTATTATTTTCCATTTTTATGAACATAAATTGCCTGCGTTATGTAACTGCCAACTGTGTTATGCCGTACCAGAGAGGCCGAAGAAGTGTCGAGTCTCTGGAATTGGAGTTTAAACAGGATGGTGGTTAGCTGCTGTGGATGCTGGGATTGAAACCCTGGTCATCTGCAAGAGCAGCCAGTGCCTTTTCTTTTCTAAGTTTTTTTTTTTTAATTTATTTATTTGTGTATGTGGATGAACGTCACTGTCTGCATGTCGGTTGTGCACCCGTGTCGTGCAACTGCCGTGGAGGTCAGAGAGGTCTCTTGGATTTCCCCTGGAACTGGCGTTCTCTGTACATTTGGAGTACAGATGGTTCTCAGCCGCCATGTGGGTGAGGAGGATCGAACCCGGGTTCCTCTGCAAGAGCAGTTCGGGCGCTCTTAACGCTAGGCTATCTCTCTAAGCCCCCAGCCATTGCTCTAACTACTGAGCCATTCTCTAGCCCTTGTACTGAGCTTCTTGAATTTTCTTTTCTTTTTGTTTATATTGAGACAGGGTCTTCCTGTCGCCCCAGCTATCCTGAAACTCACTATGTAGACCCGACTGGCCTTGAAATCACAAAAAATCTGCCTTGCCTCTCTCCTCCTGACGTGCTGGGATTAAGCTGGCAACCTTACAGGGGCCAGCAGCTTCCTATAGTTTTATTTGCCAAAATTGTAGTTTTCTTTTTGTTGTTTGTTTTTGTGTTTTTGAGACAAAGTCTTCACTGTTAGCATGTTTGGTCTGGACACAGTTGTTTAAGCATTAGTGGCCTCAATTCACAGAGATCCATCTGCCTCTCTGCCTCCCAAGTCCTGGGATTACATTGTGCACCCTCCATGCCAGGTGGAGCTCAACCTTCAAAGACACACAACTCCGGACTTATGGCCCTGCATTCCCAGAATGAGGTGTCCAGGTCCCAGTCCCCTCCTCCTCTTCCAGAGAAGGTATGGGGACACTACTCAGTGCCCTGCTCCCCCAGCACACAGGAGTCTGGGCTTCCAGCTCCTGTCACCCCAGAATCCAGGAATACACATTTGAGCCCAGTTGCCCAACATGGGTTTCACAAGCATGATGGGTTGTGCCATCCACAGCCCCGGTGGAACGAGTCTGGCAGAGCGGACAAGTGGGGGCTCCCCCCTTCCATCTCAAGCCTACTGTTTCCTTGAGGACCAGCCCAACAGAAGAGAAGGGACTCTGGGAGCTTGGGGCGTGTCGCTCTGCCTGGTTTGGGTGTGTTGTGTCCTGTGTGGTTATCTGACTGGGGATTGTCATGCTCCATTTTAAAAAATTCTTTTCTGGCTGACTCCATTATGGAATGATCGCCAGGGTTCAGCCCACACTAGTGGGCTAGGCACTAGCATGAAACAAACTCCCTCTCCTCACCTAAAAAAGGAAAAAACACAACATCTTTTCATGGAGTTTTCAAAATGTAGTACAGGCTGGCCTCAAAAACCCTCGTAATCCTCCTCTTTAATTCATGGAATTATCGCTGGCATTACATATGGCCTTTTTTTAAATTTCTGAGACACGGTATCACTATTGCACGATTGTAGTGTAAAACTTTTTTTTTTCCAAAATTTATTATTTGGGGGCCCTGAGCTGGGTCAGTAGGTAAAGGTGTTTGCCAAACTAGCAACATCCGAGTTCAGTCTCCAGAGCCCACGTGGTAGAAAGATCAAACCTATTCCCACCAGTGCTCCGACCTCCACTATAGTGTATACGTGGAATTGAGAGACAACTTGGTGGAGTTGTTTCTGAGGATTAAACTCAGGTCTCCAGGCTATTTGGAATAACTTGTCTTTACCCACAAAGCCATCTCACAGAGCCTTCTTTGAGGCTTGACATAATGGTACCATCGCAGGCAGTCATGTCAATGACATAGCAGTAGGTAGCTAGGCCCAGGGCAACAGGACTGTTAACATCCCCTCTAGAAAGGAGGAGAAGAGGCCCCAAGACCTTCATAAGGGTATTCTCACTCTCTCTCTCATGACTTTCTATGCCGCTGAGATTCCAGCCAATGTTATACACCTACGGCCTGCACATCATTGCCCCCTTTGCTAGCACTTATTCGTTGCTGCAAGTTTATCAACAGGGAAAAGCACAAGCTAGCGAGACCCTTCGATGGCTCACTTAGCTTCGGTTAGAGCCAATCTGTTGCCCTGTATCGCTGGCATTCCAGCAGGTACTCACCCGTTGGGCCCTTCACGTCTCCCAGTCACCCTATTATTGGTGGTCTAACACCCCTGTCAATACAGTTCCAGGATTTTTCACGATTGTCCTCTTTTCTGAATTGTGGGCATTGCAGCAACATGGATTCACTCACATGAGGCAACTAACTATACACATAAAATAAGGGCTGGAGAGATGGACTAGCGGTTTAGAACGCCGACCGCTCTTACAGAGGACCCGGGTTCGATCCCCAGCACCCAACATGGCGGCTGAGAACCGTCTGAAACTCCAATCCAGGAGAACTCCCGTTCCAGGGGATCCGAACCCTCTTCTGGACCTCCGCGGCAATTGCACGACACAGGTGAACAAACCTTGCATGCAGATAGTACATTCATTACACATACAGAAATAAAAATAAAAAATAAATAAAACAATAAAAAAAAACTAAAAATATTATTTTTTGAGACCAGGGGTTCCTGAGCCCCCCGCTATCCTGGAAATCTCTTGTAGACCCGGCTGGCCTTTGAACTCACAGAGATCCCGTGCCTCTGCCACCCGAGTGCGATTAAATTTTTTTTTCATCTTTTCCAGACCAGGGTCTCCCATAGATCCAGCTGTCTGGGAACTCAATTGTAGACACGGCTGGCCTTGAACTCACAAAGATCCTCCCTGCCTATGCCTTCCCAAGTGCTAGGACTAAAGGCTGTGCCACCACCACCAGATGAATAAATATATTTTTAAACAGAGGAAAATTGATTGAAGGTGGGGCCTTTTGATGGTGTAGATGCTGTGAGAGACTTAAGCTCTGGTAAATAAGCCCAATAAACTCATTAATTTTGTCAAGTTGGACTTGGACTTGATAGAATCTTTCTTTGGTCTGTCTGCTCCTTTGTCTATTGGGGGGGTGGGTTTTTAGTAAATAGGTGTTTTCTTTTTTTACTTTCTTATGTGTATGAGTTTACTGCTTGTATGTAGGTAGGTGCGCCAGTGTCATACAGTGCCTACAGAAACCAGAAAAGGGCATCGGATTCCCCTGGAAATGGAGTTTAGTTTAAATGATGGTTCTTAGCCGCCATGAGGGTGTGGGAAATGAACCCGGGTCCTCTGCAGAACAGCCAGGCTTCTTAACTGCTGACCCTTCTCTCCAGCCCCAAGGTTTTAGGAACAATATAGTATAGGAAGACATGGAACTCCCGTTGTAGGCCAAGGCTGATCTGAACTTTTTGATGTCCTCTTTGGTGCTGGGATCCACAGGCATGCGCCAATGGCCCGGCTATGCTGCATCTTTTTTTACATTGCTTCTGTGACCTTGTATGACATTGGCATGTCTCTATTTGTGAGTCTTATTTCATATATGTGATTCTATACAGTGTGTATTTGTGTTTAGGAATGTACTGTTAAAATGTGGCTCTGTAACTGTGACCAGATGAAAGAAGAAATTATTTACTCGGATATAACTTTAGGTGATTGACTATTTTTTTGAGACAATGTCTCCCTTGTAGCCCTAGCTGCACTAGAATGCTATGTAGACAAGGCTGGTTCCTCAATCTCTCAGCGTTCTGCCTGCCTCTGGCCTCTGCATGCTGGGGTTTGGTATGCACCACCATACCTGCTTATCTTCTTTGAAAAAAGATTTATCTGTTTTTATTTATGTGCTATGAGTGTTTGGATTCCCATGTAGGTAATGTGATGTCTGATTGCTCTTCAGGCCTAGCGAGTGTTGGATCTCCTGGAATTGGAGTTACAGGGTGGTTGTTAAAACAGCATGTAGGTGCTGGGAATCCATCCTGGTCTTCTGCAAGAACAGGCAAGTGCTCTTACCTTCTGAAGCCATCTCTCCAGCCCCGAGGTGGTAGATAGGCTTTTGACCCATGCAACCTGGGCTCAACAAGCCTGCATTGGCTCTTTATTTTATTACTATTACATTACTTTTTTTTGCTGGTTGTAGGGGCATGTGGTGCAACAATTCATGTGGAAGGTTCTTTCTGCAACGTGGGTTCCAGGGATGGCACTCAGGTCATCAGGCGAGGCAGCAGAGCCATCTTACTGATTCTGTACCTCTTCTCCTTTTTGTCTTCTTTCATTTTAATTGATAGAAACAAAACTACGCTAAAACCAAAACTTCTGGAAGAACCAGATTGTTCTCGCACAGCTTATATCATTCGTCACACTTGATCTTGGCCTCACCTCTGACCTTGTGTTTCAGAGCTGCGTCTCTGAAGACATCTTTGTTGATGACAGTTTTGTCCAAGGGGATGTCCACAGAGTACCTGGTGGGCATGAAGTGATGGTAGTTGTAAACTTTCATGAAAGATTTGATCTTTGACCTCTTGGTGATCTTCTTGCCCATGGCGGCTGTCACTTGGTGGGGATAAGGGCCAATTCCAGTCACTAAGCCATGGCTAAAGGGTCGGTCTGAAGTGCCATCATCAACGTTCCTTACGATGATGGCGGCTTTGCATCTGGAGTAACGTCCATCTGGGACCAGCCCCACTTTTCCAGTTTTCATGAACTTGCCCATCTTGGTAGCAGCCAGTATGAACCCAGCAGAAAGGCTCTGATTGCCTCTTACTAGCTGTCAGCCCTTGGGCAAGTTGCCAAACTTCTCTGCGCCTCGGTTTTCCTACCTGTAGAATAGATCATTTCAAATAGCATTGTTAAGCGGTTTAAACAAGTTGATTCGTGTGAAAGGCTTAGAGTTGCATATGTAGCATGTAGGAAGCACTGCATTTATGTTAATGATTGTGTTTATGCGATGATTATGTGTTCAGCTAGTTGCTCTGGATACAGCCCCTGCTCATGATCCGTCAATTGTGGGGACTGGATCACAGTGGCTTATTGGTGGCCAGCCATATAATTGCATAGCTGGGGTATCTGTTTCACCTGTGTTGAGGCTATTTCTGTCAGCGCAGGTGATTCTGGGATTGTGGGCCTCTTTATGTCCACGCTTGTGGGAGGTTATAAGTGGATGCCAATGAAAGATCACACGTGGATGTGAGTGTTAGTGTTTGGTGTGATCCTGTGCTGCTGACTTCGGTGCTGGGAGTACGTCTGAATCTGGAGTCTTAAGACCCCTCTCTCGGCCCCTTGTGTTTGTCCCCACAGGGGAGCCTGGGAAGCTGACTTCTTCCAAAATGACCTCAGTGGAATTGGTGGGTTCAGGGGTGAAAGGGAAGGTGGGAGGAGACTAGGAAGCTGGGGAGAGGCTGAGAAACCTGATGACGACACAGAAGGAAATGGCAGGTGGGGACTGAGGAAGAGCTGCAGGGTCAGATGTGGACACTGGTTTATTCATCTATTCCATAAGCATTTATGGAGTCCCTGCAATGTGTCAGGACTTCTAAAGGGTATTTGTTCAAGGTCTGGAGTATAGACAGATCCAAGCAGATCAAGACCTAGCAGAAAGCTCTTCTGGCCCCAGGACGGCCGTTCTCCCTGAGGAATGATCTATCCAGATTAAAGAACAGAGTTTGGCCGTGAGGGAAAGGCCCCTCCCAGGCTGGGGCACCCCAGTGAATCATTTTATTTTTATCTCTTGCTGGGATAATGACATATTTACTTCCTCCTAATCACTATTTTTGACCCTAACGTGGCCCGACACCCATACTAAGCAAGAAGGCTTGGACCAGGCTGATGTCTTCAAGTCAAGGGAAGAAATACAGTCCCCATGTTCAGTCCTTAATACTGAGTCCTTAATACTTAATGCTGGAGGCCTTGTCTCCAGCAACTGCTCTCCACACGCCCCCTCCTGTGTCTACTTATCCCCTTTAGCTCACTGCCTGCCCTTTCTTCTCTTTCTGGGCTTGTCCTGTTTGCCTGTTTTATCTCTGAATTCATCGGTGTTCTGTGTTCCTTACACACCCATATCTACCCCGCCCTCCCCTACATCTATATCTTGATTCTCTTGCACTGGGCCTCAATTTTCTCCCTGTAACATGGGGATAATAATAATAAAACAAAAGTAACAATGCTTCCAAATCTCTTAGAACTATGTTGAGGAAAACATGAAATGATTATAGAAAATGCTTAGCACAGAACTCAGGCCACAGTAAATTCAGTACACGAGAGCTGTTATTCATTGTTTTATTATTTTTATCTATCCATTGGTATCTGTTTTTCTCCTCGTTTCTATGTCTGTCAGTCTCCAGTCTCCTCCCCTTCTAGGTTTCTTTTGTGAGGCTGAGCCCTGCCCCTGGTTTCCTTGGTGGACACTGAAGTGCACATCCAGGCCAGAGCTCCCTTTCCCCACCTCCCTATTCAGAAAACTTGCCTGGGGGCAAGGCTTGTCTCCATTCCCATAAATAGTCTTATAAAATCCCAAACCCTAGATCTGTCATCCCAGGCAGGCCAGTGACTCACAGGATCCTGGGGTTCAGATTCCTGGACCCCAGCTTTGCAGTTCCCAGTTCCCTGGTCCTAAAGACACAAAATTCCTGACTTTAATTTCCTCCTTTGGGTCCTAAGTGCCTTGCTCCTTCAGGATCAGAATCAGGCTCCTGCCTGAAGACCCAACCTTAGTTGAGTATGATGGTGTAGATCTGTAATCCCAAACACTCTGGAGGTTGAGGCAAATTCCAGGCCAACCTAGCCTACCATAATGAATTCAAGACCCAACCAGTCTAAACTTAGATCTTGTCTTCAAAATGAAAATAAAATGACGGTTGATGGATAGTTTAGGGTCCGTGGTCAGAGCGCCTTTGCTTATGTGAAAACGGCTTATGGTTTCACTCCTCAATACTGAGGAAAAAACAAAAAAAAGAAAACACGCGGAGTTCAAGGAAATATCCCAGGTTCCCACGAGAACAGAAAACCCTATCTCTGTCAGGCGGGCCTGGCACACCCTATCTGGAATCCTTCTGGAATAAGCTATGATTTCTGTCAGTCGCTGTCATCCAACCAACAGACACTTCGCTTCCCACCGCGTCACTCGGGGAGCTTTCCTGAATAGGTGGGGCTGCGGCCCAAGTCGTCTAGTGGTAGGCTGTCATAGACGTCAGTCTCCAGCAGGTCTGCCACTCGGCCAATGGGGAATCTGCTTCATAGGGGTGGGATAGGCAGAAGCCCGAGAAGGGGCTCACGAGGAAACCTGTTCTGCTGGTTGGTCCGGGTAAGTCCTTTCTAGAATGACCAGTATTAGGATTCTGGAGGTAGCCTGGACAGGAAACAGCGAGGCTTGCAGCGGGAGGTGAGGATGGCAGGCGCATAGCCTGGGCTCATCCTTGCTTTATTGGAAAAACTGAGTCTAGGGATGCTCGTCTCAGAAATGCACGCATCTCTTCCTCCTTCCTTGCCTGTTCAGCTCATCTCTTTATTCATCTCTCCTGCCTTCATTAATTCACTCACGATTTCCTCGTACGATCAGACACTCAGCGTTCACTCACTCACCCACTCATTACTTAAGCAAATATTTCCTGAGGCTTCTGGTGTGCCAGGCCTGGTACTGGGTGACAGTGGTGACCAAGATGAATCAGACGTGGGCCCTGCCCTCGAGGGAGCCCGAGTCAGATGGGAGGACAGGTACGGGGCATGAGGGGTGAGAAGGCACCGGAGTATTGGCGCAGTTGGTATGTTCTGCAGAGGATTTCTAGGGGAGTAACCACTGAACTGAGTCTTGGGAGAGCACGAGGTGGAAGCAGAGAAGAGGGTGCGGGAGGGTGTGTGTGCGTGTGCGTGTGCGTGTGCGCGTGTTTTGTGTGTGTGCTGTGCGTGTGGTGTGTGCGGTGTGTGTGTGTCGTTTCGCCTTTGCAGAGGCAGAGAGGCGATGCAGGAGTGTGCAGGTGCTCTTGTGGAAGAGGAGGTGCATGCCGGTCAGACTGAAGAACTTGAACTTTGTTCCTGGGGTGTAAGTGGGAAACCATGGAATGAGTGGTACCAAGGCTGAGCCAGGTCAGAGCAGGGACCGGAGCGGGAGAGATGAGACTGAAAGCCCGAAAGGGCCGGAGATGGGGGAGCTCTGACCAAGACCTCGGGAGAAGAGGGTGGGGATCAGGGATAAGGCTGAGAGAGGAGACAGAGACAGAATACGTGGCTAATGGGCTGTGGGACAAAGGAGCGTGCAGACCCGGAGCCCTGACCCTCTTGGGAGGCCATCTTGGATTCCCTAAGGGTCCTAGGAGCAGGATGAGGGGAGGGGGCTGGGCAGGGCCCTGGATCTTTGTGGAAATCCCAGATCTTTTTGTGTGTTTGGGATGGGGGGTCTCCCTGCAGTCCCAGCTATCTGTCCTAGAACTCCCTGTGTAGAACAGCTGACCTCAATCCAATCTCACAGAGAAATCTGCCTTCCTCTACCTCCTGAATGCTGGGATTAAAAGGCGCATGTGCCACCACCACCGGCCTAGGGTTCTTTTTTTTTGTCTTTTCGAGACTAGGGGGTCCCTGTAGCCCCGGCTGTCCTGGAAATTCACTCTGTAGACCAGGTTGGCTGGAAAAACTTACAAAAGATCCGCATAGCTCCTCCTCAAGTGCTAGGACTAAAGGGTGTGCCACCAAGCCGGCCAAGATGGCCCAGGTTTTCTTAAGATAAGAGATTCACTTTGGCTACAGTTAGGAACCACCCTAGGCTACATAATAGAACTCACTATTCGCTATCTAGTCCTGGGTGACGTCAAACTTGTGGCAATCTTTTGCTTCAAGCCTCTCAAGCTACTGGGATTAGGCATGAGCCACCATTGCCCTGGCTTTTCATGACAGGTTTTTGCCCATCTATGAAGTGGGCATCCAGGCTACTCTTCCTTATGAAAATTGCCTNATCTCCTTTCTTTTGATCTCTGCTTCCCCCAAACATCCCCTCTCTGTCTCTCTCTTCTCTCTCTCTCTCTCTCTCTCTCTCTCTCTCTCTCTCCACTCTTGTTTTTATCACTGCCCCAGCTCTTCAGTCCTGAAAGGTGATGAAGAAGGGGAAGTAGAGGTGGGAAATGAAGAGGGAGGGTGGAAAATCCCTGTGGAAAGCAAGAGGGTCAGCCGGACTGGCTAGGTTCCCTAGGCATCTCTGTCAGAGCCCCGCCCAGGGCTATGTAGAGTGGCCCATATAAGCAGCAACTGGCCTGAGTCTGAGAACTTAGTGTTCAGGACACGGAGCACCTCTCTCTCCATCAGCTCTTTGTGGGCCTGCAGGTAGGAGCATCTTCTCTCCCTGGGACCTCTGCTATCAGGCAGGGCACCTCTGTTTTGCTCTCCTCTCACCTGGCTCTTTCCTGTCTCTGTTGCTAAGGGCATGTTGCTCTTTCTCGATGCCCACCTTACATACAGACTTACCTGTCCAATCTAAGTGGTACTGGCCTGAGTTTAGAATCTCTGGGGCCCAGCATCCACTCTTTAGCCCCCTTGGCTTGGGACATCAGACACAGGGCATTTCACCATTGAGCCTGTGTCTCTCTGTGAGATGGGCACACAGAAATGGCAAGGTACTTGTGCCTTTTATCACATCATCTCTGTGGGCACCTGGCTCAGAGCTCTTCCATGCTTTGCCTGTGTGTCTCTTACTGTCCCCAGCTTTGTCTCAGCTTGAAGGAGGGTCCTCTGGGGTCTGTCGGGCAGCCGTTCAAAAATGGGCGAGTTACTCGCCCTATCCGATCCATCCCTGGCGGCAGGCTAACTTGGCCTCTTTTTCTTCAGCTCCCTTTCCCCTGAGATTCCCAGCCCCAGTGCCCTACCTAGTCCCTTGCCCTCCGCTGGCCAGTATCCAGCATCCCTTGGACAGACTCTGCTGCTGTCGCTGTCGCTGCAGCCACCCCCTGCCGCCGTTCACACACCAGCTACCTCCTCAGGGCCAGCGAAATGCAGTTTGAGATGCACGACAACGTGAAAGGCAAAGGTGGGATCGCTGGATGGACCGGCAACCTTCTGGGTACCAGGAACCTGACAGCTTCCCTCCCCTGGGCACCCCGGCTTGGAAAGCAAATGGCCTCAGCTTCTACCCCAGAGGCCCCTGAAATGCTGGAGCCCGGCACTCCAAACCCAGTCATGGAGGAGGAGGTGGCATGTCCAGGCTCTGCCCAGCTGTGGTGCCCACCCTTCCTCCCACCCTTAGCTCAACCAGATGTGCAGTTGGCAGCAACAACAGGGACAGGCTAGGTGTCGATGACCAGATCCGGCAGGTGGGAATGGGGAGGCCAGGTGATTTCCCCTCAAGTGGGCGGCCTAGCCGCCCCACCCCGTCTGCCCGGCAGAAAGAAGGGTGGCAGGGGTGCAGCAGTCTGGAAAGCCCTACCAGGATGCCTGCTGACCCCCTCTTCCCACCTCTGCAGCCATGTCCTACCCGGTTACCACTCAGCCTCAGTGCGCCAACACCTGCTACCAGACACAGCTCAGCGACTGGCACACAGGCCTGACTGACTGCTGCAACGACATGCCCGTCTGTGAGTGCACTGGGAAGGTGGCGGGGGGGGGGGGGGACTCACTTCTGCAATCCTTCCAGCCCTCCCTGGGCATCTCGCCTCGCTTGGCTTCCTAGGGCTCTGAATTCCCATTTGGCAATTTTCCTGGTGGCCCCGCCCCTGACCGTCCCTCCCTGTCAGGTCTGTGCGGGACTTTCGCTCCCCTATGCCTGGCCTGCCGCATCTCCGACGACTTCGGGGAGTGCTGCTGCGCGCCTTACCTGCCCGGAGGCTTGCACTCCCTGCGCACTGGCATGCGCGAGCGCTACCACATCCAGGTGCGTGCCAATCCTGGCAGAGGGCTGGGGACCGGCCACCTGCGACCCCACGCAAAGCTGCTGACCTCTCTCTCTTAATCTTTCTCTTTCCCATTCTTCAGGGCTCCGTCGGACACGACTGGGCGGCCCTCACCTTTTGCCTGCCCTGCGCCCTCTGTCAGATGGCGCGGGAATTGAAGATCCGAGAGTAAGGATGTTCCCACGTTCCTTCCCGCCCCTTGTCCTCTGGTCACGCCTGGCCTCCTGGGCCCCCTCCTGGGAGAGCCTGTCCCATCGCCCCTGTCCCACCGCCAAAAAATACACCCACAATAAAAACCGGAAAACCAACCCCGCCTACATCCTTCTTTTTTTGTCGAAGGGAAGGAATCTGGGTGGAGAGGGAGAGTTGCTGAGGGAGGCGGGGAGGCATGAAGTGTTTAGGTGTAGATGGAAGAGCACAAAGTTTGACAGGACCGGACCGGGTGTGTCAACGACTTTGCTGAGTATTCCTGTTAGCCACCAAATAAAACCATCAACCCCTCAGCTGCAGATGGCCTATCTAAAGCTCTGTGCGCATCCAGAAAAATAAGTAAAATCAGAAAGACAGTCTTAGGGCCAGGTGTGGTGGCTAGGCCTGTAGTCCCAGCATTCAGGAGACTGAGACAGGAAGTTTGAGAGCAGCCTAGGCTACATGGTATATGCAAGCTCCCCCAACACACACACACACACACACACACACACACACCTGGAGCCCCTCAGAAAAACCTTGCCTCGAATAAAACAAAAAGGTTTTATTTTTTATTCGTATGTATCTGTGTATGTGAGCATGCATGCCGGTGCCAGAGAGTGCCAGAAGAGGGCATCAGATACCCCGGGGCTGGAGTCATAAATGGTTGTGAGCTGCCCTACAGGGTTGCTGGGATCTGAACTAGGGTCCTCTGGAAGACCTGTAGGTACTCTTAACAGCTGAGCCATCTCTCCAACCCCCCTCCCGCAAATATTTTATTTTTTAAATATTGTATTATTTTTACGTGTATGAGTGTATTGCCTACAGGTAAGTACTCCCATGTCTTGCAATGCCCAAGAAGGTCACAAAGACGGAGTGGGATCTCCTGAAACAGGAGTTATAGAAGGCCGTTAGCCACCACAGGGACCCTGGGAGTCAAGCCCTGATCCTCTTAACCACTGAGCCATCTCTCCAACCCCCCAAGAAAATGTTTTATTTTTATTTTTATTTTTTTAATTTATCTTTGTCTTTTCGAGACAGGGTCTCCCTGTAGCCCCAGCTGTCCTGGAACTCACTCTGTAGACTAGGCTGGCCTTGAACTCAACTCACAAAGATCTGCCTCCCTCTGCCTCCCAAGTGCTAGGATTAAAGGCGTGCGTCACCACGCCTCGCTGAAAATGTTTTAAAAAGACAAAGATATAAAGGCAGGGTTTTTTGTTCATTTGTTTGTTTGTTTGTCTTTTTGAGACAGAGTCTCCCTGTATTCCTAGCTGACCTGGAACTCACTGTGTAGACCAGGCTGGCTTCTGGGATTAAATAGCATGGTCCACCATGCCCCGCATAAAAAAGCAGTTTTGGCACAGCCTAGACACTTCAGAATGCTGAATGCTGTCCACTGCTCAATCCATAACTGGAGACTTAGAACTTACACAGAAACTGTCTGGCTTTAAGCCTTTTAATTAGCCCTGAATTATTGGGCAAGAGATTCAGCTTTCAAATATGCAAAGCGGAAGAACAAGCTTTCAGTGGTGAAGTTGGTAATACTCAGGCAAGCAACCAGTAAGGCCCAGAGTGCTAGTGTTAGCAGCCATGGGTGGCATAAATCCCAGGACTTTGGGTGCTTGCACCTGGCTTTCACTCACTGCCAGCCTCTTGCGCTCAGATGCATCTTGGGAGAGGTGAGTGGGAGTGCACGCGGAGGGAAATGTATGTGGACATAGATGGTCACCTACGGGACATTTGTGCAGGGGCATAGGAATGTCTGTGAGAAGACTGTGGAGTGCTCCTGAGGCCCAGTCGTAGCGCACACATTGTGCTTAGGAAGAAAAGGTCACACGGTGACTGCTGGAAAGGACTTAAGCTCTAATTAAGAACAGATGGTAGGTAGACAGCCAGGGTTCAGATGGCCCCTGCCACTCAACTAAGTGATGTCTATCTCATGCCCACTCAATAAATGGCCACTTTGAGCTGGAGAGAGGGCTTGGTGGTCAAGAGGCTTGCTGCTCTTTCAGAGGAGTGGAGCTTGGTTCCCAGCACCCATGTCAGGAGGCTCACAACTGCCTGAACCCCAGCTCCAGGGAATCCGACGCCCTCTTCTACATGCCTATAATCCCAGCACTCAGGAGGCAGGGGCAGAGGCAGGCAGATCTCTGTGAGTTCAAGGCCAGCCTGGTCTACATAGGAGAGCTGGGGCTGCAGGGAGATCCTGTTTCAAGAAGACAAAAAAATAATAAAATAAAATAAGATAAAAATATAAAGGCAAAACATGGCGTTTCGATCAACGTCTGAAAACTCAATTGTCCACAAAGTCTAAAAATATGGTGTTATTCATGGGCCACATGGAGACTCGCACACCCATCAAGTCCAGCACATTATGTTCTTGACCATTCACTGAAGAAGCTTCTGCTTCAGTACAGATGTGCAAAGAAAGCACACTGTTGAGGATTCCCAGAGAGACACATGCTGAGTCAAGGCTAAGCTCAAGCAGAGATCTCGGGGGCTCCCATCTACCCTCGCATTTGGACTCTTGTTTGCTCAGAGGATTGAGGGCTATGATGACTAACTAGTATGATAGTTTGGGTCTTAAGAGTATGCTTGAAGCCAGGCGTGGTGGCACAGGCCTTCAATTCCAGCACTCAGGAGGCAGAGGCAGGTGCATCTCTACAAGATTGAAGCCAGCCTGGTGTACATAGTGAGTTCCAGGCCTGTTTGATTCTACAGGGAGACCCCTTCTCAAAGACCAAAAAAGTGTGCTTGAACTAGAGAAAGCTCACCACCACCACCACCACCCCCCGGCCCCCAAGTTTCCTTCTCTTACTGGCAGTTGCCCTCACCAGCACGACTAGGTCCTGCCTTCAATTCCTCCAGCTCAAATACAATGGTCTCAGTATGAACCCTGGGACCTTCTAGTGATAAGGTCCGGAGTAAATAAAACCTGTGCCTGAGACCCAGGTAGTCTGCTTCCCTGAGCCGAACTGTGTCAGGGCAAGGAAAAGGTCAAAGGCCTTCCTGCCCATAGCCCCGCACAAGAGATCTGGAGTACACCCACACTTCAAAGGAGGGGCAGAGCCAGGCTCGGGCCACATGGCTTGGAGGATAAGGCCACTTCTTCCAGTTACCCAGCGCTTGGGTGCTGGTTCAGATACCCGCCCTCTCTCCCTCTCCCCTGCACAAATGGCAGTCAGACACCTGAGTCTTCCCCAGACATTTTATTTGTTGCAGATGTGTTCCCTACTGCCTGACGTGCACCCAGTGGAGGGGGGGACACCTGTCAGGCTGGGGTACCCCAGCAAGGTGAAGATGCTGGGCTCAGCCCCAACCCCACAACTAAAACAACAGCTGGGAGCTGGAGTGTTGGGTAACAGCCCCAAGTTCAGGAAGCTGCCTAGGACTGGAGGGGCAGAGTCCTCAAGGAGGAGAGCTCAGAAGCCCAAAAAAGGCAGCTCTGGCAGGGCGGCCTCTGGGGAGAGCCCAGAAGGCGAAAGAAAAAAGCTGAGGAGTGGTGAGCCCCATCTCTCGAACCCGGGTCCCCGCCCCCACTGACACCCCACTCCTGCCTGGGGGGGCATCTCAGGCAGAGGACTTTCCTCCTTCGAGGCTCTCTCCCAACAGGCCTGAATTTCCAGCTTCACCTGGTGACTTGTCTTGGGTCCCCAGAGGCCAGCCCTCCAGCTGGGGGAAGGCGGCAGCCGCTCCCTGCTCTACACCCGGGCCTCCTCAGTCCTGCCGTCACCAGCACTGCGACTGCCTACGCTCAATTCCTGTTGAAATGCTCAGGATTTCTGTACGAACCGCTGGCCAAACTGACTCGAGAGGGCATCTGTGGGCCCAGCCTCCTCCATCACAGTAATGACCTCACTCTCACCACCCAGCCATGGTCCAGGCCACAAAGCTCGGTCATTCTAGATGTGTCCCCGTCCTCACCCTGACATCTGCATCATCACATCCTGCCACTCGTCCTACATCTGATCTGTCACTGCCACCAGCCTCCCCCTGCGCAGTCTCTGCTGCCCCCCCCCATAACTCACCCTTCACTCCGTAATGGAGGGACTTCTTAAATAGGCAGGCTCCTCACTCCCCTCACAGAACCATCCAGCAGCTTCCCATCGCTCTGAGAATAAAACCCAAGATCCTATCTGGGACCCCAAAGGTCCTTTCTGTACCCAGCCTCATCTCACACTTGATCTGGGTTGTAGTGAGGTTTCTGGCTCTTCCAATAAAATAAACCGGTTCCAGCCTCAGGACCTTGCATATTCCCTCCGCTGGTTCTTCTTCTCAGCCTATTTAGCCGTTTCTCTGAATGTCTTACTTTACCCCACAGTCTCTCAATACCACATCCCATTGAGGTCTTAAAGTTCTACTCTGAAACCTCTCTCTCTTCTCTCCTCTCTCTCTCGTGTGTATGTGTGTATGCGTGTGTTGGTGCAATCACACACATGCACATACCCCTGGGCACACATGTTGATTGTCTCCTTCCACAAGAATCAAAGTCCCAAGAGATCGGGGAACTTTCTCTCACTTCCTGCTTTGCTCTGTGCCTGACATGAATTAGCAGCAGCTCAATAAATAGTTGCTAAATGCAGAACAAAGGGGACCCCCAGGGGGAAAGGAGCCAGTGGTCTCTGAGAACTGTCCAGGGGACCCCCATACCAGTCTGAGGTGGCCTCATCATTGAGACCCGACTGCTGTGCAGGAGGGCTCTCGGCAGGTCAGAGGGACATGCTGGTGAGGTTGTCCTGGCTCAACAGTCCCTTCCGACCTACACCCGCCCCGTGCCCACTGCCTCCAGCACCCCCACCCCCCCCACAGTACTCATGGAGCCTATGCCGTAGCGTGACAAGGGCTGACCCCAAGCAGGCTCCATTGGGCGCGTGAGGACCTCCAGGCAGCTGGAGCAGCAGGGTGGCCACGCCAGCCATACCATCTTCTGTGGGCTCCAGGGTGATAGGCCCAGCTCTCAAGCCAGCTGTGGTGGCAGGGATGGCTGGTGGGCAGCACCCCCCTCCCATGGGTCCCCAGGGGCCCCCAGCTCCTGTCAGCAATAGGGGTGCTAGGAAGGGCTCAGAGCGGCGGAAGGCAGGAGGTGGGAGTCCAGCCGGCTTCCAAGCAGGAGCTGGACCTGTGGGGTCCGGTGGGAAGCAGACAGTGACCTTGGCAAATGGGCGGCTGGCCATCTTGGTCATCTCCTGCAGATGCCGGCGCTGCTCCTGCCGCTGGTCCAGGGCCTGCTTGGCCTTCCAGAGGAGCACGCAGAGTGAGAGGAAGAGGAAGAAGCAAGAAAAGAAGACAGAGAAGAAGACGAACAGATCGATGTGGGCCTGGTCTTGCCGGAAGAAGAGTAGGCCCTGTGAGTCGGCCGAGCCGTTGGCACCAGGCCCACTGGGGTCTCCCACACCCAGCAGCAGCAGGTAGAAACGACTGGACTTGAGAGCATGGTGCTCGTGGGGGTAGGTGATCACTAACCGGTCCCGCACGCTTCGGACCACCAGCACTGCTGATGGCTCTGTGACTGTCACATAGGTAATCAAGCCACGTGGCCACACTTCCCGAATCCGTGGCTCCACTGGAGTGCCTGGGCCGCCCCCAGGCCCCAGGCCCCCTAGGTCCCCAGCTACCCGGGGTCCACCATCAGCAGGAGGCGGGGGAGGCGGAGGAGGTGGGGGCGGCTGGATATGCACAGTGTGGATGCCTGTGTCAGGGGCCACCCGGACGATGAAGGTGTCATAAGAGGTGGAGACGTAAAGGTCTACAGCACCAAAGGTCACGTCCAACGTCAGGCGAATGTCCACATTGGTGAACTTGGGCTGCACGCCAAAAAGCACTGTGCGGCCGGGCCCCAGCGCGCGGCGCTTAGGCTCATGGAAGCAGTTGGTCTGGGAGGTGGGGTCCAGGCAGCACTCCTGCTCCACAGAGATGAGGCGGTAACACTGCTGGCCACCCAGCGGGCTCCCGTGGAACGACTCCCGGCACTTGGCGCACTGTGAACATGGCAGGGGGAGAGGTGGCCATCAGGGCTGAGTTCAGAGCTTGGTAGCAATGCCAAGCAACCACCGCACTGCACCCACCACAGCCCTGCCAGCCCCTATGACACTACAATGTCCTCGGGGCCTCTGGTTCTCTGACGCTCAGCAATGAAGAGCTCTGTGGGACTCTGGCTGTACGCCCTCGCCAGCTGTCCCTTGCCAGCTGTGCGGCCCCAGCTAGTGACTGGACGTTACTGAGCTCGAGATGCGTCCTCTGTACTCAAGACAGGAACTGAGGGCTGATCAGGGAAGACCTCTGAAATCACACCTGTGACACCCAGGTCAGCCAGCCAACCTTGGCTGCCCACCTGGCTACTTCTGAACTGTTAGGCGCTCGCCCATCTCGGGGCCTCTGCACCAGTGGCCCCGCTGCCCAGATGGCTGGCTCAGTTCCCTGAGTCCACTTCCCGACACCCTCTTCCAACTGTCACTTTTCACGGAGGCCTTCCTCAGTCAAAGTAACTGTATCTGCCACATCAGTTTTGTTTTGGTTTTGTTTTTGTTTTTTGACACAGAGGCATGCTATGTAGCTCAGACTGGTCTTGAACTCCTTTTTTCTTAATTCAAGTTTATTATATTTTACTTCAATATGAGTATTTTGCCTGCATGTGAGTGCATCATGTATGTGCAATGCCTGTGGAGGCCAGAAGAGGGCATCAGATCCCCTGGAACTGGTGCTCTGGCCACAGTTAAGTGCCATGTAGGTGCTGGGAACAAATACTGGGTCCTTAAGAGCAGCCACTGCTCTTAACTGCTGAGCCATCTCTGCAGACCTCCAAATGGACCTTTTGATAATGCATCAGGAAAGCTTAAATTTCTGGTCTAGGGCAGAAGTAGGGAGGGGCAGTAAGGCATCTGGAGAGGAGCTACAACTTTGCTGACACTCTTTTAGTACATAAGATCGAGGTGAAAGCTTTCTCTTCCCTCTGGATAGGGGGGAAGGGGACTGTGCTCAAAAGACAGAGTGTGGGATGTGATCCGGTAGGAGGGACCTGTTGCCTAGCAGCCAGCTGAGCAGAGCAGGTGTTCTAGGAAAAGAAATGCAGACCTACCGGAAATTTAGTTTGATGTTATATTTTTTAGACAGGGTCTTGCTATGTAGCCCATTGGCCTGAAACTTAACAGTAATCCTCCTGCCTCAGCCTCCCGCTTGAGCCACCAAATCTGGCCCCCAAGGGGAACGTGAATCTAGATTTAAAATTAGTAAGAGGGCTGGAGGGATGGCCTAGCGGAAGAGTGCCGACTGCTCTTGCAGAGGACCCGGGTTCAATCCCCAGCACCCACATGGCGGCTGAGAACCGTCTTTAACTCCAGTTCCAGGGGAATCTGACACCCTCTTCTGACCTCTGTGGCATTGCACAACACAGATACACAAACCTGCACTCAGACAGTAGATTCATACACATAAAAATAAATAAAAAATTAAAATCAGTAAGAGATTCCCTGTCAGCCCTGGGTCTCCAGTAGGGAATGCCACATGGGGGGTGGGAGGATGACTCCCTAAAATAGAACCAATGGAGAGGAAAGCAGAGTGAGGAAAGACACTCCCGGGCATTAGATGTCCTGTTGTTAGCTGCCATGTGGGTGCCAGGATTTGAACCAGGTCCTCTGCAAGAGCAGCCAGTGCTCTTAACCACTGAGCCATCTCTCCAACCCCACCCCACCCCTTTTTTTTTCTTTTGCTTTTTGAGGCAGGGTCTCCCTGTAGCTCCAGCTGTCCTGGAACTCACTATGTAGACCAGGCTGACCTTGAACTCACAGAGATCCACCTGCCTCTGCCTCCTGAGTGCTGGGGTTAAAGGCATGCATTACCATGCCTGGCTCCCTTTTGGGTTTGTTTGTTTGTTAGGTTGGTTGGTGGTGGTGGTGTTTTTTTTGTTTTTTGAGACAGGTTTTCACCAGTGTAGTGCCAGCTGGCCTCTTTACACTCATTGTGTAGATCAAGTTGGCCTTGGGCTGGAGAGCTGGCACAGTGGTTAAAGGCTCAGGCTCACAAACAAGATAAGTTGGCCTTGAACTGACAGTGCTTCCACCTTCTGAGCTAGGATTAATGGTATGCATGGCCATGCCCAGCAAAAGATTTGCTTTCTTTTTATTTTTGTGTGTGTCTGTGTCTGCCACCTGTGCAAAGGAGTCTGTTAGAAGGTATCTGATCCCGCCGGGCATGGTGGCGCACGCCTTTAATCCTAGCACTCGGGAGGCAGAGGCAGGCGGATCTTTGTGAGTTCAAGGCCAGCCTGGTCTACAGAGTGAGTTCCAGGACAGCTGGGGCTACAGGGAGACCCTGTCTTGAAAAGGCCAAAAAANAAAATTTGCTTTCTTTTTATTTTTGTCGTTTCTGTGTGGTCTGCCCACCTGTGCAAAGGCAGTCTAGTTCAGAGGTATCTGATCCCGCGGGCATGGGTGTGCGCGACGGCCTTTAATCCTAGCAACTCGGGAGGCAGGGCAGGCGGATCTTTGTTTGAGTTCAAGGCCAGGCCTAGGTCTACAGAGTAGTTCCAGGAGACAGCTGGGACTACAGGAAAAAAAAAAAAAAAAAAAAAAAAAGGCCCAAAAAAAAAAAAAAAAAAAAAAAGAAGGTATCCGATCCCTAGAGCTGGAGTTCCACGAGGCTGTGAGCTGGGAACTAAACTCTGATCCTCTGAAAGAGCAGTAAGCACTTTTTTTTTTTTTTTGTATGTGTATGAATGTACTGTCTGCATGCAGGTTTGTGCACCCATGTCGTGCAATGCAGCAGAGGTCAGAAGAGGGTCTCAGATTCCCCTGGAACTGGAGTTCTGCTGGAATTGGAGTTACAGATGGTTCTTAGCCACCATGTGGGTGCTAGGGATTGAACCCGGGTCCTCTGCAAGAGCGGTCGGTGCTCTTAACCACTAGGCTATCTCTCCAGCCCCAGTAAGCACTCTTACAGAGGCTTCTGAGCCGTCTCTCCAGCCCCACACTGGTTTTGTTTTTGTTTTGTTTTATTGGTCTTTTTGAGACGGGGTCTCCCTTTACCCCCCTACTTAGACCAGACTGGCCTTGATCTCAGAGATCTACCTGCCAATGCTGCCTGAGTGGTAGGACTAAAGGCATGTGCCACCAGACCCAGCCCACACTGGTTTTTGAGACAGGGTCTTATGCAGCCCAGGCTAGCCTCAGGCTCACTATGTGGCCAAAGATAACCCTGAACTTCTGATCCTCCTGCTTCTACCTCCACTGGGCTTCTACCTCACACAGGTGTATGCCACGTGCCCACTTCTATGGGACCAGGGCGTCCTGCACACCAGCCCAGCGCTCTACCAACTGAACGATATCCTCAGTCCTTGTTTTGGGGACAGGCTGGCCCAGGTTGGCCTTAAACTCAAGATTCTCCTGCCTCGGCCTCATGAAGAGCTGGGATTATAAATCTTGGTCACAGGACTGGAGAGATGGCTAGTGGTTAAGAGCGTGGACTGCTCTTGCAGTAGACCTGGGTTTGATCCCCAGCACCCACATGGTGGCTGAGAACCATCTGCAACTCCAATTCCAGGAGAACTCCAGTTCCAGGGGAATCTGGCACCCTCCTCTGACCTCCGAGGCATTGCATGACATGGGTGCACAAACCTACATGCAGACAGTACATTCATACACATAAATAAAAACAAAAAACAAAAAAAAATTTTTTTTAAAGAAATCTTGGTCACTATACCCCTTCAGACCCATTTTCCAACTCAACACAGCTATTTTCTCCTTAATTACTATGGGATGGCTTTCTGGCATTTGCTGCCTACAAGCTGTGACTATCACAGAGAGCTCCCTGAGGCCCGTTATCTGGACTCAACATCACTGTGCAGGGCCTGAGCAGAGTCTCAACAGCAGTTGGTTTTTTTTTTTTTTTTGTCTTTTCGAGACAGGGTCTCCATGTAGCCCCAGCTGTCCTGGAACTCACTCTGTAGACCAGGCTGGCCTTGAACTCACAAAGATCCGCCTGCCTCTGCCTCCCAAGTGCTAGGATTGAACTGCCAGAACAACAGCTATGGGGACAAGTGCGAGAGCTGCCTCCACGGCTACTTCCTCCTGGACGGGAAGTGCACCAAGTAAGAGGAACCGGCTTGACCCTGGCCTTTTTCCCTAGGAGGACCCCTGGCAACCAGCCCTCCCTCCCCTAGCCCCCTGCCGTCATTCGGAAGTAGGTGAAGTTCCCAGGGAACCTGAGACCAATAAGGGGTGGGGAAAATAAGTTGGGGCCCAGATCCGAGAGGACTCTACCCATAGAGGTTCTGCACGGCCAGGCCACAGAGACAACTCAGATGGATGACACAGGATCAGAAAAAGGCTGCGATGCCACGAGAGAAGATCTCCCTACCCTTCCTTATCGATAGGGTCAGAGAATTCTGGATTAATTCCAAGCTCATGGTCACCTCAAGGCTCTGTGGCCTTGGGCAAGGACTTGACTTCAGCGAGCCTTGCCATGTAATGGGCATTCCTCTCCTCCTGCTGCTCTTCTCACCCTTAGATGCCAGTGAATGGCCACGCAGACATTGTAATGAAAGGACGGGGACAGGCTGCCCATGCCAGGAACTAACACAGAGACGGCTACCTGCCAGGGTACAGCTCCCCAGTGACGACGAGACTGCTACAATGTACCAGGTGTTGTCTGACAAAGCCAGTTACTGGAACTAGATGCACAGGACCCCAGGGTCAGAGCTGAGACTGAGGTGACCAGATCCTGCACTGGACCAACAACAGGCTCTGAGTTATGGTATTGGGGACAGAGGTCAGTTTTAAGATGACTGTTGAGCGGCCTGGCGTGGTGTCCGTCGTCTTTAATCTTAGCACTTGGGAGGGCAATGGCTGCGGGACTTTTGCTTGAGTTCAAAGGGCCAGCCTGGTGCTTAACAGGTGGTTCCAGGACAGCTGGGGCTACAAGGAGACCGCTGTCTGAAAAGACCAAAAAGATAAAAAAAAAAATCACCAACTGTGTCGGACTGCGTTTGCTACAGGCCCTGCAAAGTGATGTTGAAGTCCAGAAACGGCCTCCAGGGAGCTCTCTTCGATAGTCCAGAGCTTGTAGGCACAAAGGCCAGAAAGCCACTCGCCATTAGTAATTAAAGGAGAATTAAATAGCTGTGTTTGAGTTGAAAAGCGGTCTGAAGGGTGCATGTACTGACCAAGATTTCTTTAAAAAAAATTTTTCTTGTTTTTTTTGTTTTTTTAGTGTATGATGTACTGTCTGCCATGTAGGTTATGTGCACCATGTCATGCCAATGCCATCTGGAGGTACGAGGGGGTGCCAGGATTCTCGCTGGAACTGGAGTTTCCCTGGAATTGGAGTTTTGAATGGTTGTCTAGCACACTGTGGGTGCTGGGGATCGACCAGATCTATCTTGCAAATAGAGCAGTTCCAACGCTCCTTAAACCACCCTTAGCAATCTCTCCCTAGTCACTAGTGACCAAGACTTAATCCCATCTCTTGCATTGCGAGGCCCGAGGCATGGAGCAATCTTGAGTTTCGCGCAACGCTGGCACCAGCCTGTACCCACAAACAAAGGACATGAGGATACGTCCAGGTCGTTGGTAGAGCGCTGGGGCTGGTGTGCAGACGCCCTGCGTCGCAATAATGGAAGTGGGACGTGTTGGCATACACCCTGTGTGAGGTAGAAGCTCAGTGATGTGAAGGATGCGATAGAAAGCAGGAGGATCAGAAGAAGTTCAGGGTTATCTTTGGCCACCATAGTGAGCTTGAGGCTAGCCGGGCTGCATAAGACCGTTCTCAACAAACCTCCAGTGGGGGTCATGGGGCTCGGTGGCACATGCCTTTAGTCACACTCAGCTGCAGGCAATTTGGCGAGGTTAGATCTCTGAGATCAATGGCCAGTCTGGCTAAGGTATTGGCGGGTAAAGGTGAGATCCCAGTCTTCAAAAGACCAATAAAACAAACAAAAACAAACCAGTGTGAGGAGCGGAGAGATCGGTCAAGAAGTCTCTGTAAGAAGGGATTACTGGGTCTGGAGAGAAGACTAGTGGTTAAGAGCCCGCCGACTCTGCAGTAGGACCCCGTGGTTAAATCCTAAGACTAGACACAACGTGGTGGCTAAGTAACCATATGCTAATCTCCAATTCACAGCAGAATACTCAGTCCAAGGGGAATCTGAGACCCCTCTTCTGACCTCGCTGCATTTGCCCTGGAGACAGGGTGCGCAAAACACCAGGCATGCAGACAGTACATCATAACACATACACAAAAAAAAAAACGTGCATTACTTCTCTTTCAAGAGGATAGAGTGTTAGTTCCACAGCTCACAGCCTCAGGGAACTCCAGCTCCTAGGTGATTCGGGGGGATCACCTCTTTTTTTTTTTTTTTTTTTTGGGCCTTTCAGATTCTTTTTTTTTTTCCTGTAAAGTCCCAGCTGCTCTGGCAACTCACTTTAGACCAGGCGCTGGCCTTGAACTCAACAAAGATCGCCTGCCTCTGCCTCCCGAGTTGTCATAGGATTAATGAGGCGCGGCGCCACCATTGCCCGCGGGATTTCAGATACCTTCTAACAGATCTGCCTTGCACAGGTGGCAGACCATCAGAAACGACAAAAAATAAAAAGAAGCAATCTTTAGCTTGGGGCATTGTCCAGCATACCATTAATTCGAGCTCCAGAGGTGGAAAAGCACGTCAGTTCCATCGGCCAACATCTCATTTTTGTTGGCCTGAGTCCTTAACACCTGTGCCAGCTCTCCAACCCAAGGCCCAACTGACTCTACACAAGTTAGTGTAAAGACGGTCTCCAGGGCTGGCAAATACCCACTGGTGTAAAACCCTGTCTCAAACAAACCTAAAAAACAACACCACCACCACCAACCATAAACAAACAAACGAAACCAAAAAGGGAGCAGGCGCAGGAATGCATGCTTTAAACCCAGCACTCAGGGCAGGCAGAGGGCAGGGTGATCTCTGCTGAGTTCAAGGTCAGCCTGGTCTTACATAAGGAGTTCTCAGGACTTCTGTGGCTACAGGGAGAACCCTGCCTCAAAAAGCAAAAGAAAAAAAAAGGGACCTGGTGGGTTCGGTTGAGATGAGGCTATTGGTTAAGATGCACTGGCGCTCTGCAGAGGACTGGTTCAACTCCTGGCACCCCACAGGCAGCTAACAACAGGGACATCTAATGCCCGGGAGTGTCTTTCCTCACTCTGCTTTCCTCTCTCATTGGTTCTATTTTGGGGTCATTCCTTCCCAACCCACCATGTGGCATTTCCTCATTGGAGGACCCGGGTGATCAGGGAATCTCTCTGATTTGTAATTTTATTTTTTTATGTCTATGAATCTACTGTCTGAGTGCAGGTTTGGTATCTGTGCTCGGCACCATGCACCAGAGTCAGAAGCGGGTGTCAGATTCCCCTGGAACTGGAGGTCAAGACGACGGCTCTCAACTCCAGTGGGCGCTGGATGAACCCAGGTCCTCTGCACAGAGCAGCGGCACCTTCCTGCTAGGCCACCCCTCTCAGCCCTCTAAAAGTGACTTCATATTTTAAATAGATTCACGTTCCCTGGTGGGCCAGAATTGGGGCTCAAGCGGGAGGCTTAGCAGGAGGATTACTGTTAAGTTTCAGGCCAATGGGCTACATAGCAAGACCCTGCTTCAAAAAAACTTAACATCACAAACTTACTTTCCGGTAGGTCTGCCATTTCTTTTCAATGAGCACCTGCTCTGCTCAGCTGGCTGCTAGGCAACAGGTCCCTCCTACCGGATCACATCCCACACTCTGTCTTTTGAGCACAGTCCCCTTCCCCCCTATCCAGAGGGAAGAGAAAGCTTTCACCTCGATCTTATGTACTAAAAGAGTGTCAGCAAAGTTGTAGCTCCTCTCCAGATGCCTTACTGCCCCTCCCTACTTCTGCCCTAGACCAGAAATTTAAGCTTTCCCTGAGAGTATCAAATAGGTCCATTGGAGGGTCTCAGAGATGGCTCAGCAGTTAAAGATCACTGGCTGCTCTTACGGGGACCCAGTATTTGTTTCCCAGCACCTACATGGCACTTATCGTGCCAGATGCAGCCGTCCAGGGGATCTGATGCCCTCTTCTGGCCTCCACAAGGCATGCATATCATGACTGATGCACATCAACATGCAGGCATAGAATATTCATATTGGAGGCAAAATATAAAACTTGACCTTTACAGAAAAAAGGGTCAAGACTCATAGAGCTAGCCATAGCATGCCTCGTTGTCAAAAAAACAAACATACCAACAACAAAACTGATGTGGCAGATACAGTTACTTTGACTGAGGATGCTCCGTGAAAATGACAGTTGGAAGAGGGGTAGGGAAGTGGACTCAGGGAACGGAGCCAGCCATTGGGCAGCGGGGCCACGGGTGCCGAGGGCCCCGAGATGGGCCGGCGCAACTAAACAGTTCAGAAGTAGCCTGTGGGCGCCAAGGTTGGCGGCTGACCTGTGTGTCACAGGGGTGATTCAGAGGTCTTCCCTGATCAGCCCTCAGTTCCTGTCTTGAGTACAGAGGACGCATCTCGAGCTCAGTAACGTCCAGTCACTAGCTGGGGCCGCACAGCTGGCAAGGGACAGCTGGCGAGGGCGTACAGCCAGAGTCCCACAGAGCTCTTCATTGCTGAGCGTCAGAGAACCAGAGGCCCCGAGGACATTGTAGTGTCATAGGGGCTGGCAGGGCTGTGGTGGGTGCAGTGCGGTGGTTGCTTGGCATTGCTACCAAGCTCTGAACTCAGCCCTGATGGCCACCTCTCCCCCTGCCATGTTCACAGTGCGCCAAGTGCCGGGAGTCGTTCCACGGGAGCTCGGGGTGACAAGGCAGTGTACGCCTCATCTCTGTGGGAGCAGGAGGCTGCTGCCCGGACCCACCTCCCACGACAACACCCTGTTCCATGAGCATAAGCGCCGCGCCGCTGGGGCCCGGCCGATCAGTGCTCTTGTGTGCGTGCAGCCCAAAGTCACCACTGTGCGCCATTCTGTCCTGACGCTGGACTGACTTGCGGTGCTTGTAGACTCTTACGTCTTCCAACCTCTTATGCACACCTATTTCCGGGGTCGTGCCTCTGACACAGCTGCATCCACATGTGGCAATATCCAGCCGCCCCACACCTCCTACAGCTCCCAGCCTCTGCTGATGGTGGACCCCGTGTGGCTGGGGGACCTAGGTGCCGGGGCTGGGGGAGGACCAGACACTCAGTGGAGCCACGGACTCGGGATAAGTGTGGCCTTACGTGGCTTCGATTACTATGTACAGTCACAGAGCCTCCGCAGTGCTGGGGGTCCGAGCTTGCGGGCCCGTGTTAGTGCTTCCACCTTACACCCCTACGAGCACAGCTCTCAAGTCCAGTCGTTCTACCTGTGATGCGGGTGTGGGAGACCCCAGGTGCCTGGTTGACCAAGGCTCCTGGCCGCACAACAGGGCCTACTTTCTTTACGGCTAAGACAGGCCCACATCGATTGCTGTTTCTTGTCTTCCTTTCTGCCTTCCTGCCTCCGCTCACTCTGCGTGCTCCTCTGGAAGGCCAAGCAGGCCCTGGACCAGCGGCAGGAGCAGCGCCGGCATCTGCAGGAGATGACCAAGATGGCCAGCCGCCCATTTGCCAAGGTCACTGTCTGCTTCCCACCGGACCCCACAGGTCCAGCTCCTGCTTGGAAGCCGGCTGGACTCCCACCTCCTGCCTTCCGCCGCTCTGAGCCCTTCCTAGCACCCCTATTGCTGACAGGAGCTGGGGGCCCCTGGGGACCCATGGGAGGGGGGTGCTGCCCACCAGCCATCCCTGCCACCACAGCTGGCTTGAGAGCTGGGCCTATCACCCTGGAGCCCACAGAAGATGGTATGGCTGGCGTGGCCACCCTGCTGCTCCAGCTGCCTGGAGGCCTCCACGCGCGCCAATGCGAGCCGCTTAGGGTAAGCCATTGTTCCACGCTAGGCAATGCTCCCATGTAGTGTACTGTGGGGTGGTGGGGTAGGGGCTGGAGGTCAGTGGGCACGGGCGGTTGTATGGCGGAAGGGACTGTTGAGCAGACAACCTACCAAAGTCCCTTTGCACCTGCCGAGAAGCCCCTGCACAGCAGTGGGCTCAATGATGACGGGCTACCTCGTACTGTTAGTGGTGTCCCCTTACACTCCTCTCATATTACCCACTGCGCTCCTTTCCCCTGGGGGCCCCTTGTTCTGCAATTTGCACCTATTTAGAGTTTCGCCACTCATGTCCAGGCACAGCGCAATAGGCAGGAAGGAAAGTTTCCCCGATCTTTGGGACTTGATTCTGGGAAGGCGACAATCAACCTGTGGGGCCCATGGGTGTATGTGCCTGTGTGTGGTGTATTGCACCAACCACGCAACACACATACACACGAGAGGACGAGAGGAGAGAAGAGCGAGCTGTTTTCAGAGTTAGAACTTTAAGACCTCACTGGGATGTGTATTGAAGACGTGGGAACGAAAACTATCTAGAGAATACGAAAGGCTAAAATCGGCTGAGAAGAAGAACCATCGAGGGAATATGTCAAGGTCCTGAGGTGGAAAACCGGTTCTTTATTGGAAAGAGCAGAACACCTCACTAACAACAGATCAGTGTGGATGAGGGCGTCGGGGTACTAGAAAGGACCTTGGTGGTCATGCTAGGGATCTTGGGTTTTATTTCTATCAGAGCGATGGGAAGATGCTGGGGATGGCTCTGTGAGGGGGCAGTGAGAGCTGCCTACAAGAAGTCCCTACCTACTAGGTAGTTCTGAAGGGTGAGTGTATGGTGGGGGCGGGTGCGCGAGATCCGCGCAGGGGGAGGCTGGTGTCCCAGTGACCTGCTCAGATGTTAGGACGAATTGGCAGGCTGTTATGCTGAGATTTTCCGTGGTGAGACGGACGGGGGATCAACACTTTCGAATGCCCGCTTTTGTGGCTCGGCCCATTGCGGGTGGGAGAGTGAGTCTCCTGTGCTGCGGGGCTTTTCACCATTGCCCCTTCTCGCTTTCATTTGGCCCGCTGTTTTACAGACCCTCTGCTCCTTCCCCGGAATTAGCGTTCTCTCTTCTTCTCCCTTTTTGTTGCCTTTCCTGCCTTCTTCTCCGTGTTTTCTTTCTCGCGTTCTCCGTTTCCTCCTTCCCCCTGTCTTGCTTTCCTTGTGCCCCACTCCCCTTCCCCGTTTCCGCTTTCCCTCTTTTTTTTTTCTCTCTCCCCCTCCTCTTCCCTTCTCTTTCCTTGCTTCCCCCCCTCTTTGTGTGCTCAGTGGGGGCGGGTACCCGGTTCGAAGATGGGGCTCACACTCCCCGCTTTTTTCTTCGCCTGGGCTCCCCAGCGGCCGCCTGCCAGGCTGCCTTTTTTGGGGGGGGGTTCTGCGTCTTCCTCCTTGCGGACTCTCTGCCCCTCCAGTCCAGGCAGCTTCCTGACCTTGGGGCTGTCCCCAACACTCCCGCTCCCAGCTGTGCTTTCGTTGTGGGTTGTGGCTGCGCCCCCGATCTTCCCCTTGCTGGGTTCCCCCGCTGCAGGTGTCCCCCCCCCCCCTGTGTTGCCCGTCCTGCCGTCGTGTCCCCCTCTCCCCCCTCCCCTGTCTCTTTTTCTCCTCCTTTTTTTTCCTGCCCATTTTTTTCCTTTTCGTTGTTCTCTTCTCTTCTTTTTTTCTTTCCCCCTCCCCCGCTTTTTTCCCTTTCCTCCTTTGCCTCTCCCCCTCCCCCTCTTTTTCCCCTCTCCTTTCCCTTTCCCTTTCCTTTTGGTGTCCCTCCTTCTTTTTCTTTTCTTTTTTTCCGTCTTTCCTTCTTTCTTCCCCTTCTTCTCTTTTCCTGNCACACACGGCTTCATCTTCACTAGGACCCTCTGCCACCCAGTTCTCAATCTAGCCAAATGAGGTCAGGGCAACCACAGAAAGACACCCAGCAGTCCATTCAGCCCTCAGTCCTTGTCCTTAGACCTAGCAATTGAGCACTCAGCCCTCCTCCCTCAGAACTGGGATTCCAAGATCCATCCCTCCTCCCTGCACGATCTGAGATCTAGGCCAGCCAGCCTTTCTCCCTCCAACCTGAAGATTAGGATCCAGGCACCATCCTCCCTCACACCTGAGAGCTCTCATAGGATCCAGCCTCCTCCCTCAGACCTGAGATTCCAAGATCCAGCCCTCCTCCCTCAGACCTGAGATTCCAGGATCCAGCCCTCCTCCCTCTGACCTGAGATTCTGGGATCCAGCCCTCCTCCCTCAGACCTGAGACCAGGATCCAGCCCTCCTCCCTCTGACCTGAGATTCTGGGATCCAGCCCTCCTCCCTCCGACCTGAGATTTTAGTTTCCAGCCCTCCTCCCTCAGACCCAGGCTGTACACTTCAGCCTCTCACCTCCTCTGGGTCCAGTGAATATTTCTCTGGCTCCCTCCTGGCCAACTCTAGCTCTTTCCTGGAGACACACACATGGCTGTTTCCTCGACAGAAGGCATGGCAGGGCCGGCAGGTGCCACCCCCCAAAGCTGAACCCACAAACAGCGGGAGACACTGCTCACAGTGGCTGCCCTGAGAGCCCAAGATAAGAGCAGTCAGAAGTCCTGAGGAGGCACGGGGCAGGTCACGGGGCACTCATGGGGCAGGTCACGGGGCAGGTAACGGGGCAGTCACAGGACAGGTCACGGGGCAGGTCACGGGGCAGGTCAGGGGGGGGCGGCAGGTCATGGGGCAGTCACGGGGCAGGTCACTGGGCAGGTCACGGGGCAGGTCAGGCACGGGGCTGGGCACTTGATGTGGATCACCCCAGCCTGGCTGTGACTTAGCCCCTAGTCCACTTGCTAACTTCCAGCCATTAACTCCTGAGTTACAAATCCCTCCACATACCCACCCTCCCTGGTCCATTCTTTCAACTACACTGTCCCCAAAGTTCTCATCTTCCCAGAACAGGGCTCAGCCACCTCTTCCTTGCCTGTGGCTTGTCAACATTTGAAATAAACCTCAAGATGCCTTGACACACGGGCTAGGCTGTGCCTGGGTGTTAAAGCACTTGCCTAGGAACTGGGGTTGTGACTCCACAGTACAGAGCTTGCCTGGGATGCCTGACCACCTTAGGTTCCATCCCCAACACCACCAAAATAAACTGAAAAGAAATTTCTGAGCACAGGCTAAAGGCAAGCAAAGGCTAGATGTAGGACCAGGCCTGGGACCCCGGGGCCCACCTTAGTGTGGTTGCGGCAGAGCAGGCAGTGGTCGTGGGCCCCAACGCCTGCACACTCGCTGTGCCTATTGCAGCGACACTCCGTAGAGCAGTTGCGGCCGACAAAGCCAAAGTGACATCGACAGTGATCAGGTTCCACACATGAGCCGTTCACACAACCCTGGGCACACACGGGGCGGCATAAGCCGGTCACACTGTGGGTGGGGAGGGCGAGAATGGAGATCAGGGCAGGTGACAACCCCCCCACTCACTGTCCTACTCTCTTCAACAGGTTGTTCATCCCTGGTCTGCTCCATCCCGCTCCTCCTACCACCCCATTACCCACTCGAGAAACGAGTCCACTACACCTCCTCTTCTGGGTCCCCTTGGACACTTATAATTGGTCTCTCTCGCCATGTTGCCCCTCCGTGAGCCTGCCAGCTGCCCTGCCCTCTCCTAGACCAAGTCTACCACGTTGTACCCGGGCCTCCCTTTCCCTCCATGAACTTTGCTCATCCATCCTCATGGCTCCCCAGATGCTCCCACACCTGTCTGCCCAGCCCCGCCCACAGCCTCACTTGTCCATGGTGTAGCCCCACCCACAGCCTCCTTGTCCATGGTGTAGCCCCGCCCACAGCCCCACTTGTCCGTGGTGAAGCCCCGCCCACAGCCTCTTTTCCATGGTGTAGCCCCACCCACAGCCTCACTTGTCCATGGTGTAGCCCCGCCCACAGCCCCACTTGTCCGTGGTGAAGCCCTGCCCACAGCCTCACTTGTCCATGGTGAAGCCCCGCCCACAGCCTC
>VZQC01000144.1:3285366-3295716 GCA_009823505.1 Rhizomys pruinosus | reverse complement strand
CCACAAAACAAGAAAAATTTTTCTATAAAAAACATTATATATATATATATATATATATATATATATATATTTATGTATGAAAAAGGCCCTGTGAGTGGTGCATGCCTTTAATCACCACACCTGAAAGGCAGACATGGGCAGCTCTCCGTGAGATCATGGGCAGCCTGGTCTCCATAGTCAGTTCCAGGCCAGCTGTGGCTACAGGGAGACCCGGTGTCAAAAAGACCAGAAAAAGGGGTGTGTGTGTGAAACCTGTGTATAATTTTTTAAAGTTTTAAAAGGCCAGCCTTAGCCGGGTATGGTGGCGCATGCCTTTAATCCTAGCACTCGGGAGGTAGAGGCAGGCAGATCTTTGTGACTTCAAGGTCAGCCTGGTCTACAGAGTGAGTTCCAGGACAGCTGGGGCTATAGGGAGACCCTGTCTTGAAAAGACCAAAAAAATAAAAAATAAAAAATGAAAAAATAACAAGGCCAGCCTGGTCTACAGAGCGAGCTCCAGGCCAGCTGGGACTAAAGGGTTTCCCTGCCTCAAAAAGACCCCCTGCAAAAAAAGGTAAATTCCCATGTCCCAAAGGTGCCATTACATTGATCCAAGGAGTCCTCTTTCCTTACCAGCTCAGATACTTGTTTCCTAGAGACAGAAGAGTGCCCAGAACAAAGTTATAAGTCACCGCTTCTTATAACAAACAGGTCTAGCTGCAAGGCGAATGAGCTTCTTCCACCCCAGCATCTGGGCAGGGTGAGGAGGCCTGGGTGAGAAGCCAGGTGGTGATTTACGAGCCATCACTTACTGGTTAGGACTCAGACTGCTTGCTCAATGAGGTCTGGCCCTTAGGCACATACCACGGGGTATAAGAGGATTTTATTTACTGCTTGGCTTTAAGTGAAGTGTAAGAGGAGAGATTAATCTGGGCTGGCCGCCCTACAGCACTTAGGAAGAAACAAAGCAGTGGTGCAGTCCTGAAATAGAAACTCTAATTGCAGTGGTTAGAGCCTGCTGAGGGCTGGGCCAGGCGCTGTGCTCAGTGAGCAGAAGTCTGCCAAGGAGTCCAATGCTTTTGTGCCCTAGACATGGAATAGATTCTCATACATTCTCTGTTCTCTCGTTCTCATTCTCTCATTCAGTCATATTCATATTCTCTCTCTCTCTCTCTCCCTCCGTCCCTCCCTCTCTCTGACTGACTGACTGACTGACAGGGTCTGTGGTCCTGGACGTTGCAATCCTCTGCGTCAGCCTTCTGAGTACCACCACACGTAGCAATGTCATTCTCCTGCTTTGGAAAGAAAAGGGGGGGGGGAGCACTGGAGAGATGGCTCAGAAGTTAAAAGCGCTGACTGCTCTTGTAAAGGACTCAGGCTGGATTCCCAGCATCCACATGGCAGGTAACAACCATCTAGAACTCCAGTTCCAGGACATCCTACACCCTCTTCCTGCCTCTGCAGGCATCGCATGACACAGGCACACACACGTTGGCAAAACATTCACATAGATAAAATAAAAATAAATAAATTGGGGCTAGAGAGATGGCTAAGTGATTAGGAGCACTGGTTATTCTTGCAAAAGACCTGGGTTCAAACCCCAGCACCCACATAGTAGCTAACAAGTGTTTGTAACTCTAGTTCCAGGGGATCTGACCCCCTCTTCTGTCCTCCACAAGCACTGCATGACACATGTGTACTTATATACATACAGGCAATATGCTCATAAACATACAATAAAAATTTTTTTTTAAATTTTAAGCAGGGTGTGGTGGTGCACGCCTTTAATTCCAGCATTCAAGAGGCAGAAGCAGGTGGATCTCTGAGATTGAGGCCAGCCTGGTCAATATAGTGAGTTCCAGGCCAGCTGGGGCTACAGGGTGATCCTGTCTCAAAAAAACTAAAACAGGGCTGGAGAGATGGCCTACCGGTTAAAAGCGCTGACCGCTCTTACAGAGGACCTGGGTTTGATCCCCAGCACCCACATGGCGGCTAAGAACCATCTGAAACTCCAGTTCTAGGAGAACTCCAGTTCCAGGGGAATCTGACACCCTCTTCTGACCTCCGCGGCATTGCACGACATGGGTGCACAAACTTGCATGCAGACAGTACATTCATACACAAACAGAAATAAATAAAACTAATAAAAAAAAACTAAAACAAAGCAAAACAAATTCTAGGCTGAGGAAAGGAAGGCTGCCACAAGTTCAAGCCAGCCTGGGTTACACTGTGAATTCCAGGCCATTCTGGGAACTATCTTAAAAAAAAAAAAAATCTTTAAAAATGTTCTGCCAGGCAGGTCTTCCAGATCCTAACCTAGTTCGACAACTGCAGGAGGCATCGGGGAAGGGCAGAGCATACCAGTCCTGCACTGCACCTTCTGTTCCGACTTGCCTAGTAGCAAGCATGATGATGCCCAGTACCAGACTGCACTTCCTGGGCTCCGGGAGGATTAGTGAATATAAGTAGTGACGCATCTCCATAATCCCAGCCTTGGAGAGTCAGGAGCTTGAGGCCAGCCTGAGCTACACAGAAAAACTCAAAAACACCACAGCAAAAAATACATACACAAATCTTCGAGATTTCATAGAAATCAGATCTGCTGAAAGTCCTGTCACAGCACCAACTCTGGCCTCAGTGGGCAGATTGGACCTTCCAACTCCCTGACCCCACTGTGTGCTCCTGCCTCCCCAGCACCAATGACCCCACTGTGTGCTCCTGCCTCCCCAGCACCAATGGCCACACTGTGTGCTCCTGCCTCCCCAGCACCAATGGCCACACTGTGTGCTCCTGCCTCCCCAGCACCAATGACCCCACTGTGTGCTCCTGCCTCCCCAGCACCAGTGGCCACACTGTGTGCTCCTGCCTCCCCACACACCAATGGCCACACTGTGTGCTCCTGCCTCCCCAGCACTAATGGCCACACTGTGTGCTCCTGCCTCCCCAACACCAATGGCCCCACTGTGTGCTCCTTCCTCCCCATGCACCAATGGCCACACTGTGTGCTCCTGCCTCCCCAGCACCAATGGCCACACTGTGTGCTCCTGCCTCCCCATGCACCAATGGCCACACTGTGTGCTCCTGCCTCCCCAGCACCAATGGCCACACTGTGTGCTCCTGCCTCCCCATGCACCAATGGCCACACTGTGTGCTCCTGCCTCCCCAGCACCAATGGCCACACTGTGTGCTCCTGCCTCCCCACGCACCAATGGCCACACTGTGTGCTCCTGCCTCCCCACGCACCAATGGCCACACTGTGTGCTCCTGCCTCCCCACGCACCAATGGCCACACTGTGTGCTCCTGCCTCCCCATGCACCAATGGCCACACTGTGTGCTCCTGCCTCCCCATGCACCAATGGCCACACTGTGTGCTCCTGCCTCCCCATGCACCAATGGCCACACTGTGTGCTCCTGCCTCCCCATGCACCAATGGCCACACTGTGTGCTCCTGCCTCCCCACGCACCAATGGCCACACTGTGTGCTCCTGCCTCCCCATGCACCAATGGCCACACTGTGTGCTCCTGCCTCCCCATGCACCAATGGCCACGCTGTGTGCTCCTGCCTCCCCATGCACCAATGGCCACACTGTGTGCTCCTGCCTCCCCAGCACCAATGGCCACACTGTGTGCTCCCATCTCCCTTAGGTTGCTCCCTCGGCTTCTGAGCTGCCTGTTCTCTACAGGCATCAGAGCCTGGCAAACACAGGGGGCCAGAGGCATGGAATATGCCTACCAGTCCTGGAAGTCTCCACAAAGACAAGTGGTGGAGTTTTTGAAGCAGGTAGACCTCTGAGTTTGAGGCCAACCTGGTCTACATAGTTCCATGACAGCTGTGACTACAGGGAGACCTTGTCTTAAACAAACAAAGAGCATACTGGGGGAGGGCTATGGATATAGCTTAGTTGGTAAAGGGCTTGTCTGGTATGTATAAGGTCCTGGATTCAATTCCTAGTACCACAAAGAAAAAGAAAGAGCAAAAGAACAAAATTTAAATATGTAGAGCCAGGCGTGGTGGCGCACGCCTTTAATCCTAGCACTTGGGAGGCAGAAGCAGGCGGATTTTTGTGAGTTCAAGGCCAGCCTGGTCTACAGAGCAAGTTCCAGGACAGCTGGAGCTTACAGGGAGACCCTGTCTCGAAAAGACCAATAAATAAATAAATAAATAAATAAATAAGAAAGACTTGCCAGAAAGAGTCCAGATTTGTGGACAAGCAGAGGCTTGTTACAGACTTTTCAAATTAATATTGTCAATTTAACAGAATCTAGAATCACCTAGGTCAGGTATGTAAGATTTTTTTTTTTTGGTCTTTTCAAGACAGGGTCTCCCTGTGGCCCCAGCTGTCCTGGAACTTGCTTTGTAGACCAGGCTGGCCTCGAACTCACAAAGATTCGCCTGCCTCTGCCTCCAAAGTGCTAGGATTAAAGGCGTGCGCCACCACGCCCGGCCGCGTGAGAGATTTTCTAAAATGGGTTAACAGAGGTATAAAGACCCATCCTAAATGTAGGTGTCACCATACCAGAGGCCGTGGGACTGAGTAAAGAAGGAAAAGCTAGCTGAGTACCAGCATTCATCTCTGTGTGCCTCATGACCAGGGACGAGGTGTGGGCACCACCTCCACTTCCTGCTGCCATGGCCTTCCCGCCATGCTGGTCTGGACCTCCAGCTATGAGCCAGAATAAACCAGTCCTTCCTTTCTGAAGTTCCTTTTGTCAGGTATTTTGTCACAGCCACAAGAAAAGTTAACACGGAGACCACGCTGGCGGCCTCCAACATGCTCAGAAGCCTCTAGGTACCTCTTGGGGGGGTTCAGACAGCAGAAGTGCAGAGACCTCCACAGTGGGCAGACCAGGACGGCAAGACTGGCTAATTACAGCAGCACGGCAGCAGCTGTAATGACATCTGGAGTCTCCCACTTAGCTTGAGCTGACCTCCGTGTAGGATGGAGTCTCTTAACAAGAGGCTCCCAGCTCACAGATACTCAGTGAGCTTAGGAGAGAGGAGGTCACTCAAGTCAAGTGGCTGGGAAGGGGCAGTGACGAAGCTAAACCCAAACCTAGGCCAAGCTGAGTGTACGTGCGTGCGTGCGTGCGTGCGTGTGTGTGTGTGTGTGTGTGTGTAAGCATGCACATGCATGCATGTGAAGAGGCCAAAGGATAATCTCAAATGTCATTCCTCAGTGGTCTCACTGGCCTGGAACTCACAGAGAAGGCTCGGCCGTCTGGCCAGCAAGCCCCAGGGATCTGCCTGTCTCTGTCTCCCTAGCACTGGATTATGAACAGGGGCCACGCGCTTGCTTTCTGTAATGTGGGTTATGGGGACTGAATTCGGTCCTCAGTTCAAAGGCAAGTACTTTAGTGACTGAGCCATCTCCCCAGGCCTAGAGCCTATGATTTTTATCGCAAGGTGAACGAGCCGATCTGTAACCCCCAGGTGGAGTTCCAGCTCTAGAAGCCTGCAGCCCTCTGGGCCCTGTCCTTGTGGGTTGGGACATGCAGGAAGCATGGTGGGGTTCCAGCGTCAGCTCTTGAGAACAGACATTCTAATGGCGCGTGTCCCGTTCTTGCAGCACTGCTGTCTGCTGGGTGGGAGGACGTAGTGACTGAACTGACCCCAGTTCTCAGTGGTTTGCTGAGTTGGCATTCCACCACTGGGTCCTGAGTTATCGGGGTGTGCGTGAGTGGAAACCTGACACTTGTTGCTAGATGTGACAAGGGAAGGTGGATCTGTCTTACCCCCCCCCCGCCCCACCTGCCACTGGGACAACTAAATCATGCGAGGTGGACCCATCTTTGAACTTTCTGGGAACAGATAATATGTTGGGTATCAAATGGGGAGTATTCCGGCCACACCCATCTCTACCCCATAGACCAACAAGGCCCAGGTCGGCCCTCTTTGAACTCCACCCCACAGACAGACAAGGCCCAGGTCAGCCCTCTGAACTGTGCCTTCCCAGCCTTTCTGGTTCTGTCTCACTGAGCCCGGAATGAGAGCTGAAGGGACATAGGGCTGAAGTCCAGGAGGGAGACACGGCCGTGGATGTGAAAGACGAAGGACAGCAAAGACGGCAAGTGGGCGAAGCGGGATAGGACAGTGCTAGAAAGCCAGAGAATGGGCAGAGCAAGAAAGGTGAGGGCTGGGCAGTGCCAGGACGCAGAGGCCAAGGAAGTACCTGCTGGAGGCTGCTGCTCCACACACAGTGCTGCCAGCCCCCATCTGCACCCTTGGAGTCCAGGCAGGAGGTGCAGTTGGGGAGGAGGTGACAGGGGGTGGGGCAGGGCAGTGGAGGGGATGACTCCACCGGCATCGGGGACACGTTCAGCAGAGAGTGGCTGAAGCATGTCCAGTCGTAGGTGGGCTGCACCGACAGGATGCGGCGGGTCTCCCCTGGGGGTTGGGACACAAAGGTTGGTGACCAGTCCAGCCCGCAGACTCCTCCCTCAGACCCAGGGTCCAGACCCAGCCCTCCTCCCTATGACCCAGGGGTCCAGACCCAGCCCTCCTCCCTCAGACTCAGGGTCCAGACCCAGCCCTCCTCCCTCAGACCCAGGGTCCAGACCCAGCCCTCCTCCCTCAGACCTATCCCTCCTCCTTCAGACCCAGGGATCCATATCCAGCCTTCCTCCCTCAGACCCAGGGTCCAGACCCAGCCCTCCTCCCTCAGACCCAGGATCCAGACCCAGCCCTCCTCCCTCAGACCCAGGATCCAGACCCAGCCCTCCTCCCTCAGACCCAGGGTCCAGACCCAGCCCTCCTCCCTCAGACCTATCCCTCCTCCTTCAGACCCAGGGATCCATATCCAGCCTTCCTCCCTCAGACCCAGGGTCCAGACTCACCCGTCCTCTTGAACTGCCTCGTCCACATGCACTTGCCCTCCCGGGTGCACTGCTCGCAGTCAGCGGCCCCACACGCAGCCTCGGAGCAGTTCCCAGCCCAGAAGACCTCTCGCTGGTTGATCCGACAGTCATTCTCTGAGGTGCAGGAACCATTGCGCCCAATGCAGGCACCCTCAGGGCAGTTGGTGCACCACTTACAGCGGGGAGCGGATGCCTGGGGCAGGGAAGATGGGCTTGGGGGGCTCTGTGGGGCGCAGCATCCCTCCTGACATAACTCTTCCCACCCACCCAGTTCCAGATGACAGAGTCCATGGTTCCTGGCATCCAGGAACAGTGCGGCAGTGCGCCACAGTGGAGACTACGACCCCTGCTCCTCCACCCGTCAGTCACTCACCTCTCCATCTCCGGGCTGCAGGGTCCGGGGATGGCGGGCCAGGCACTCACTGCAGGTCCTCAGCCTCCGACATTCCTCAGGTGACCGAGGCATTGGGGAACAAGGGAGCACCCCACAGCCCAGCCTAGAGGGCATGAGGCTGGCTCACTGACACGCATCCAGGGCTCAAGCTTTGTCTCTTTCATATGGTCCTACAGTGCCCCAACCCACGACATGTTCAAGCTGGATCTCAGGATCCTGGTTACCAGCACTCCTTAGTGATGGACGCACCTGTGTCCACCTACCACAGGCACCTAAGACGTCACTACTTAGTGATGGATGTACCCGTGTCCACCTACCACAGGCACCTAAGACGTCACCTAAGACATCATTCCTTAGTGATCGATGCACCCGTGTCCACCTACCACAGGCACCTAAGACGTCACTACTTAGTGATGGACGCACCCATGTCCACCTACCACAGGCGCCTAAGACGTCACTACTTAGTGATGGATGTACCCGTGTCCACCTACCACAGGCACCTAAGATGTCACCTAAGACATCATTCCTTAGTGATCGATGCACCCGTGTCCACCTACCACAGGCACCTAAGACATCACTCCTTAGTGATGGATGCACCCGTGTCCACGTACCATAGGCCCCTAAGACATCACCAACTGTCTCTTCCTCCCTACCTCTACCCCAAACAGAGGTCTTCCTCCCGCATGGCAGAGCTTGGGAATCCCCTTGTCAGTTCCCCTCAATACTTGAGCCCTCACAAAAGCTCCGGGAATCTCTCTGCCTCTTCCAGCTCAAGCCTTCCATGGCTCCCACCACCCCCAGCATAGGTCCAGAATTCCTTGACCCAAATCCTTAAAGGTACATGGGTTCCAACTTTCCAGATTTCAGAAAAGTAACAATGGCTCCTGCAGTGACACACAGGCCCGGACGGTGACACATTATCCATAATCAAGTCCGTCACCGGCCCTGTAAGATGTTGAAGACATGCTTCCCTGCAAAGCTCATGACTAGGCTCCCGGCACTGCGATGCAGCAAACAAGTTGGTGCAAACTGAGAACTTCTTGGTTTCCAGAGATGTGTGGATTTCTGAACTACAGATGAGGAGGCTGTGGAGCTGGACGGAGCTGGCATCTCAGCCAGGTACCAGAAACCTTTTGTGAGCTGACTCATCCTCCTGTACAGATCACCTTGCAAATACACTGAGCACTGCACCACTTGTCATTTAGAACCCAGTTCTAACCCAGCTCCTCCACAACGAGAGCCCTTGGGGGACAAGCAGGGCTCCCACTGGAGCAGCACCAACCCCCCCCCATCTCCGGTGATTCTCCCACTTCCCCACTGTCAAATGAAACCAGACAGCAGATCTCCTAGTCCTCCCTCCACCCTGACCTGCCTCTAAACCCCTCAGACACAGTACTGCGCGATGGACAGTCAGTTGTCAAGGTTACCTGTGGGCCTGGTCCCCAGACAGGCAAGTGCCATGGCACCAGGTGCAAGCGCCAGACTGGTTACAAGCTTCAGGTGAGGGCAGCAGGCGACAAGGGGCAGGGGGCAGGGTCAGTGCCAGCAGGCGGCCCAGGGCCACTCCCCCGAACCCTCCAGAGATGTACAGGCGGCTCCCGACTGCCGCCACTGCATGGGCCACAGACTCTTCCATTGGGGACCCCACAGAAGCTGGGCCTGAAAAAAGATGGAGTGTTCAGAGAGCAGAAAACACAGGAAGAGACCCCAGAAAGACTGGTCAGGAGCGACATCCAGAGAGGACTAAGCCACAGCAGGGAGACAGAAGGCAGAGGGGCCACAAAGACAAACGCACGGAGAGGGGACCAAAGAGCAAAGACAGACGGACAGAGCGTCAAACAACAAAGACAGATGGACAGGGGTCAAACAGCAAAGACAGACGGACAGGGGACCAAACACCAAAGACAGATAGACAGGGGACCAAACAGCAAAGACAGATGGGCAGGGGGTCAAACAGCAAAGACAGATGGACAGGGGTCAAACAGCAAAGACAGATAGACAGGGGACCAAACAGCAAAGACAGACGGACGGAGGTCAAACAGCAAAGACAGGAGGACAGGGGACCAAACAGCAAAGACAGATGGATAGGGGGTCAAACAGCAAAGACAGACAGATGGGGGGTCAAACAGCAAAGACAGACAGACGGGGGCTCAAACAGCAAAGACAGACAGACAGGGGATCAAACAGCAAAGACAGACGGACAGGGTGTCAAACAGCAAAGACAGATGGACAGGGGATCAAACAGCAAAGACATACAGACAGAGGATCAAAAAGCAAAGACAGGCGGACAGGGTGTCAAACAGTAAAGATAGACGGACAGGGGATCAAACAGCAAAGACAGACGGACAGGGGTCAAACAGCAAAGAACAGAAAGGGTGGAAGAAGAACAGCGCTGGCTGGGGTTGCAGCTCAGCCACAAAGCAGTGTCCGAGCATGTGTAAGACGCTGTAGGGCCCCATCTCCAACAGGAGGACAAAAAACCGACCAACCAACCAACACAGAGACAAGAATTTCTCCACCAGAGCAGCACCAACTCCCTCCATCTCTGATGATCTCCCACATCCCCAGTGTCAACTGGAAGCAGACAGCAGACTTGGAGGTGGTGATCACACAACACTAAAAGCTCTAAATACCACATCACTGAAACAACATATATAATTTGTGGGGGGAGGGGTTGGTCTTTTTGAGACAGGGTCTCCTTTTAGTACCAGCTGGCCTGGAGCTGGCTATGTAGACCAGGCTGGCCCTGAACTCAGAGAGATCCGCCTGCCTCTGCCTCCCGAGTGCTGGGATTACAGGCATGTACCACCACGCCCGGCACAGCACCGTACTACTAAGGGGTGGGAGTAGGGGTGGGGTGGTGAGAGATTCAGGGAGCAGGGTGCGTTGGGCCCGTGTACAAGGAACTGGACTCTGACAGGCCGTCTCTGTGTGTGTCTCCCCCAAAGCCCCGACCCCGGCTCTTCCACGCTGCAGCCCTTTTAGGAGACACCATGGTGGTCCTTGGGGGGCGCTCAGAGCCAGACGAGTTCAGCAGTGATGTTCTGCTCTACCAGGTCAACTGCAATGCCTGGCTGCTGCCAGACCTCACACAAGTGGAAGTCCTCTGTCTCTCCCCCCT